>LOJH01049896.1:0-12775 GCA_001685095.1 Ellobius talpinus
ATCTATCTATCTATCTATCTATCTTCTGTCTGTCATCTATCATCTATCTATCCATCTATCTATCATCTATCTTTCATCTATCATCTATAATCTATCTTCTGTCTTTCATCTATCATCTATTTATCTATCATCTATCTTCATTCCTTCTTATTTTCCATCTATACATCATCTCTAGATATCTATATTTACATTTTAAAAGTCTGAATTCAGCATTTGTAATGACCTTGAAAGTTTGACTTCTTTACAGCATCTTTTATTACAGAATGTTCTGCACTGTGCTCAATACTATATAGCATTGTTGCATTTGCCTAAGTCTATTGGTAAAATAATTTAGTTTCTCTATTTTATTTTGAGGTTACATTTTTACAGGAAACTCTACTAGTGAACATGGGGCTCATGGCCACCGGCATCATCTTGGTCATCTAACATATGTAACAACAAAGTATATCCAGTGATGTATTAATAATGACCTTGTTTCCATCTCAGAATCTTGGAATTGAATTGAGATGGCATCCTGGAGAGACAGAGAGTAAATTACAGGCATAATTGCAACTAGAGGTGAACAAGTGAGGTTTGAGATCTTTGGAAGGACTAAGAAAACGCAGCACTAAAGAAATGGATAAACACATGAGGTCCAGGCTGACAACTCAATTTTGAAAGAAAAGTGAATGTATGCTTCAGCATACTCCAGTACAAGAACCCCATACCTACATAGTTTTTTGTTTTGTTTCTTTTTTGATGGACAGTTGGTGTTTGAGAGGTACCATATCACCTAATTGATACTGAGTGAAAAAAATCGCTAGTTTCATCATAAAACAGACAGCTTCTACAAAAGTTTGTTGTGCTGGGAACTTGATGATAGTTAACTGATCCCTGAAGTGAAAAGAGTAGAATAAGATTCTTCTATTGTCTTTCTAAATTGTCTACTAGGTTGGCCATGACAAAGGGAGATACAAATTCAGGAATTTTCCCCTAGGCACAGACACTGTCCTTGTGGATGACGCTCAGTATCATACTTGGGACCTGACACATTGAGGAGTCTGCTCAGGGTGGGGTTCACAAGCAAAGCTGGGATTCCCTAAACACAAATGACAAAATGTCTTGTTTCTAGGAGTCGTATGTGTGCTGGTGTGGTGAGTTCATTTGTTTGTTTTAATGATTCAAGTATTTAAATGGCCTCTAAAGCCGCACATTTGGAAAGCAGACACAAATGGTCTTGTAGTTCAATGTTTGTCACTGCTCAGCAGCAGTAATTAACATGCAGCACTAAATACGCTAGGAACATTATCAGATGACAAATGAAATGCGCTCCTTTATAAGTCATTTGAACTAATCTGGCCAGCACTTTTCCAAATGAGTCTTTGTAGCTGAGGCAATAAAAACGATTATTATTTTACAATTATATTATTTTATAATAATTATATTAAAGCAAGGCTACAGTTTATGCAATTGGAACAGAGAAGCAACCAGAGATTGTCTTGTGCATCCCTCTGAAAGTACATATGTGTAGAACACATTACCATTTGTAGTGCAAGGATAGCCTGAAATTATTGGCTTCACAAGAGTATTTTTATAGAATAAAATCAAACAGTAAGAGCCACACAAATGGGCATTTGTTTCTGGCAGAGGCTTGGGGATGGTGTAGGTGAATGGAGCTAATTTCAATTACAAAGAAAAACAATGTAAAAAGAAGGCAGATTCAGTACAGAGTATCTGTGTCTTTCTTGGTGTTAACGTTCATCCTTGCTGCTGAAGCCTATTCCTTTAGGAGAGCTTGCATCGTTTCATTTTTAGCATAAGTCAAGCCAACTTGGAAAGATGATGTATTTGCTTTTGTGGGGCAGATGGTCAAAGGCCAAAAACACTCCTCGTGATGCAATCATGAACAGATATAGCAGAAAAAGATGTTTGGGACCCACAGGAATGTTGGTGACCCAGAGAAGTAAATCATTCTCCTACTTCACAGCCACACCCCTTGGTCCTACCTGAGCTCAACTGGAGAGTTGTCCACTGTGTATTGGAAATATCTGTGGATTTGGCTGTCCAAATTTGTTTGTGCCTTTTTAGTGTTTTTCCCTCTTCAGGAGAGCTAATCTGCTGTTGTTCTGCACAGAGCCGTCTTGCTCCGGAGGTGGATGCTAGTCCTCCACATGTAACAAAACTACAACGTGACAAGTATAATCAGTGAAGAGATGGCAAATCCTTTTGTAACTAAGTCACCACGTTCAAAATAAAAGAAATTTGGCCACTTGTGAAGTAAGGTTCTTGGTAAACAGCATATCCATTTTCTTTGAGAAATCCAAGATAATAGCCTGAGATAGTGCTACAGAAGTAAACATGGGGCAGGGTTCAGACTTAACATGTTAAAGACAATAGGAAGTCATACAAGGTATTAAGCGACACTCATATCTTAGCTTGCGCTATAAGAATGTAGGTGATGGCCACCATATACCTAGGGAAGCCATTGTAGGTCTGAGAACAGATGGGGATGGAACCCTGAGTTTTCTTATTCATCTCCTCTTGATCAGGGCCAACATGCAGGGCAGTTTAGAGAGCTACTAAAAGGGTCTCATTCCATTCTATTCAATCCCCTGAACAAGGGGGTCGTGATAAAGATTTAGTAGCTACTCGTTAGATAGAAGAATTGAAAGAGCCTACTGAGTGACAGACACACTGTGGGAAGAAAGTCACTCTGTAAATAACAATAATCTTCACTAAATATATAAGACTAAGGTAGGATCTTTAAAAAGTATAATTTATTCAATTAGACAAAATTTGATATAGAAAACAATACTGGGGAGCACATTCTTTTTATGGCATCTCTGGGCATGTTCATTTTAGGGAAGATGTCTATGTTAAGAATATCGTATTCTATATTTTAATATAGCTATTTAAGGCCTCCATGGATTTTTTTCTAAACGTGCACTATGATCAAAAGACAAAACCAAAAAAACTCTGTGCTTTCTTGACTTAAAGGAAATATTATTTGTTTGGTAGAACTTATTGTTTAAAGTGTTTTGTAAACTAAGTTTTCCCAAGGATTCTCTTTCAAGGTTACAGTAAGGATCTTATCCAAATACAGTTTATATTTCTAAGATTCTCAGTAGGTTTTTTATAACTACAAAACAGGACTACTGTATAGGCTAGTCAGTTTTTGTAAGATGTTCAGATGAGCCAGACTGCATCTTGATATGTCTGTTTACTTAGTATTATGCATGCTGCAAAGCATACACGGTTGGTTACCGCTGTACCAAGAGCCAGATGACTTTTTAGTGAACACATTTAGTGAGTTGGAAGAATTCAATAGCCTATGCTTGGCCTGTAGGTCAATGTAAATGGAAGGAATATGCATGGTATTCAGAAGTGAGAAGACAGAATGTGTCTTTGGAGTTAGACATGGCAGCCACTCAGGTGAAAAGCTGCTGTGATCTGTGAGAGTGATCTGAGCCACTGGTTAAGTTCAGATCTTAGCATTGGTGGGATTTAAATATTTTCCTTATATTAAAACATATCTTGAAGTAGAAAAGATGGGGTTAGATGCCATAGGGTGCTTGCAAGAACAGAGAGCTTGAAAAACACTAGATATTCCTTTCTTATATTATCTCTGTTGAGGATACCAATGAGTCCTCAAACATTATTATTCTATGTAACCACCAATCCTTTCTGGAATAACAGGGGACAAAGACAACCAAAAGCACAATTAATAAACATCCTTCAACCTTCTTCAAGTTTTGCTAATATTGACTTAAAGTTCTCTGTTATTGTCAGTATCTGCTTTTAGATATAGCTGGATCTGGGAACACCTGACATCCCAGAGCTGAAAACTGGCCAAATCTCTATTGCTAGGAGGCAAGTCAGTGAGAGCTCAAGAGAGAGAAAGAGCAAAGCTTCAACTGTCCTTCATCAAGCTAAGAGTGTCTGTTCGCCCAAATCCGTATGTTAAAATCCTGCCCCTACAAGTAATGTTGTTGGATGTAAGGACTTTGGGAAGTGAGTCGTGAGGGTAGAGCCCCTGTAATTGATATTATCTTCCATGTGAAAAGGGCCTTAGAGGGCTCCTAGTCCATTTTACAGACATCAAATATTCTGGTGTTTTCATTATGAGCTTTCCACCTGTGAGATATAAATATCTGTTATTTGGGAGCCTCCCATAGGCTCATATGAATCACAGCTCAGATGAGGAGGGAAAGTGACAAGTAATGATGATGTTTCCATAACAAGTACCAAAGTGAGGGTGTGGATTTGGAACTGGGTACCAGTGCAGGGCAGGGGAAGCCTGGAGGCATGGGTAGTAAAGGATGCACTGCTGTGTCTGAGGTAGGGCAATCCCGGTGAGCACTGGGGAAGAAGAGCAGAGAGATGACAGAACAACTCAAGGCTTAGAGAATCTCTGAGCGACTGAATGAAGTGTTTGTATAAATATGGACAGTAACAAATGTTCATTAATAATGCTAAGAAAAATGAGGACTGAAGGACCAAGACAAAGTTGTCTAAATTTATCATTTATCTAAATTTAAATTTTATTAATTTTCCAGAATGCTACTCATAGAAATATAATCAAAATTCAATAGCTTAGCAAATATTTAGACCTCCAACAGGTTCAAATTATAGTGGGTGTTGCACATAAAAATATGAATATAACAAAAGTCTTAGAAATTATTGTTTAGTGGGAAATAATTGGCATAGTAATAGAATTTTAGTCTCCTTTAGAACAATATGGTAGCCCTGTGTAGACATTAAGTATGTTTAACTCAGCCAAGGGTTGCCACAGTGGGATGCCATCTAGTATACCCCAATTCAGTTGATAGTTTCCAGAAAACTTGAAGTACTTTGTGAATAACAGCTTTCTTTAAAAAAACAACAACAACTATGTATTTATATAGACTCTCTAGATAAGATAATGGTAAAAACACTCATCTTAGGGATTTTCTCTCTACCACAAATAAGAAAATGTGCAATGTTCTCTTTTGTTATTGATATGTGATTTGGTATTTGCTAGCTACATTGTTCAGATCCTCTGGGCTCCTTTGTAGTGCTCTGTGACGTGTGGCTCAGGGCTGCAGTGGAGGGAGGTGTACTGCAGATTGAGAGGCACCGGTCCAGTAGCTGAAGACATGTGTGATCCAGCTACCCGGCCTCAGCAGCATCAGCAGTGCTGGCACCAGGACTGCAGGAAGTACCAGTGGACAACTGGAGCCTGGCTAGATGTGAGTGGTAACATGAGCTTGGTCTTCTCCTTTGCTTCTTAATTTTTAAAAAACTTTATTATTATCATCTTGTGTGTGTGTGTGTGTGTGTATATATATATATATATATGAATGTGTGTGTGTATGATGTGAGGATGTGTAAAAGCTGCTATGTGTTTGTTTTGGTGCATGTGTGGGGGTCAGACAACCTTGTGTGGATTCTTAGTGTTAAATTCAAGTTGCCAGGCTTCCTACACTCAATTACTTTATCGTCTGAGCCATTTGTTTTGTTCTCCCTTCCTCTCCTCTCCTCTCCTCTCCTTTCCTCTCCTCTTCCCCTCCCCTCTTCTCCTCTCCTCTTCTCTCCTCTCCTCTCCCCTCTTCTCCTCTCCTCTCCTCTCCTTCTCCCCTCCCCTCTTCTCCTCTTCTCTCCTCTCCTCTCCTCTCCTCTCCTTCTCCCTCCTCCCCTCTTCTCCTATTCCCTTTCATTTTCTGTCCTGCCTTCCCCTACCCACTTATTTTGAGGCAGAGGCTCCAGTAGCCTTGGTTGCCCTGGAACTCCTGCTCCCACCGCCCCTCCGGAGTTCTGGCTTTGCAATTATGTACCACTATACCCATGTCTCAACAAGCAAACTTGCCAAGACACTGCACCTAGGAAATGGTTACTGTTTTTTCTCATCGCACTTCCAGTGTTCAACATCCTGTAAGAAAAAGGAGACCTATCGTCTAGTGAAATGCACAGATGAACAAAACATTCAAGTGAATGAAAGTTTCTGTGATCCTTTAAGGAAACCTCTTTCAATCAAAAAGTGCAGGAACCCTTTCTGCAAGTATATGGTGGTGACAGGAGACTCATCTCAGGTAAGGTGTTGTTAGCTTCTTTCCCTTTTGCTGTCCTGAAACACCCTGGCAAAAAAGAAGCCTTGTTGGTGAGGGATTAGAGCTACTCTTATCTATGGATGCAAAAGAGGGATTTAGAATACTGTTGGGAATTAAGCTGGTTCAAGAAAGTAGGTTATCCCCTGTATTTATGACTTTACCAGCTGTAGGTAGTTGACTGCTTTACTAGTAGTGACTAGTTTACTAGTAGTTACTAGTTAACTACTATCAGGACATGAATTCTTACTTAATAAGTGGATCTTAAGTCCAATTAGATAACTGCTCGTTACTTCCAAGATATGTGTCACTGTCTCACCCTTGAGCATATCTTGCTGATCGTTATTATGGTTCATAGACTTTCTTTCAGGATAGGACTTAATTGCTCTCTAATACTATGAGATCTTGTCTGTGGGGAAGAAGCTTCCAAGTCAGTTCTAGCTCGATCTCCCCAAGTCGTGTGGTATCTTCAGCAATAGGGTCTCACCTTCATGTTCCGGGGTTAACCAAGGGCAATGGCAGCAGCCTGCATTGTTTGGGTAGAGGCTTCTGGGCTCCCCTGATTGATTAGGTTTCCCATACTTGACAACTTCTTGATACACATTTTATATTTTGATGTCAAGTGTATTAGTCCTTTTGCTATTGTGGTTCTTTGGGTTTTGGGTTTCATATCTATAAAAATCACTGCCTAGTTTTGGCCAGAAGGATGTACACTTACTTTTTCTTCTAAGTCTTATCATTTTAATTCATCTACTTAGGTCTTATACATTTTGGCTATTTTCATTTAAGATATGAAGTCATCACCTACATCTACAATTGCACATGGCTGTCCCTGCGAAACAAATATAAACCAAGGAAGAGATTATTATTCCCCCATTGAGTTCCCTTGGCATCTGTTGAAACTCAGTGAGCCACAACATTGTGACTGGCCTTTTCACAGATTCTACCCAGCTTTCACACAAATATGGCAAGGTGTTCCGAGAGTTACAGCAAAGTGTAAGGGACTCGGCCTATCCAAATACTCCCGTGAAAGAAAGAACACACAGATTTCTGAGTTCTTTCCGTCTTCAGATTTTATTGCATGAAAACCCAAGACTGTCGGAATGACATAAGGACGGAACACTATGCCCAGTAGGCAGGATAGAGTGCTCAAGAATGGAAAGAAAGATTCCTCACAGGCTCCTCAGAGGCAAAATCTAGGCTAAATCTTGCTGTTTTGTATTTTGTGGTGTGACTCTGTTCAAGTGTCTTTCTGCCTAAGTGTCTCTGCACCTTGGCTTCCTCACCGTGAACGAAGCCGGTCAATTGAGTTGATGTAGAACCGATACGCATGATACACATGTAGCAGCTGACAGACATTAGGCCTTGGGCCAGTTCCAGGACTCCCTATTATTTCCTCACCAGTGTGCAATTTTTAGTGTGCAGGTAACTGCGGGTTCACTAACCCACAGAAGATTACATACTGCACTGGAATCCAGTCCTCTAAGAAGCATGAATTCCATCAGCTGAAGCCTGTAGCCTTTGGAGAATGTCCTGTGAAACCTTCTCCTCAGGTGTACAAATGCGACATTGGAAGCTGTTTGCATGTGGCCACATGGAAAGTGGGGAAATGGAGCAAGGTCAGTTCAGAATTCTGAATTTAAGGCCCTTTGCATAAGGCTTTTTAGAGGTGGAATGCCTGATAATCCGTATTTTAAGTGAATCTTCCAAGTTATTTTCTACACCATTGTCTAAAAAACCATTTTATTAGCTATTTGTATAAATATCTTATCCTTTCTGTGTGTATTTTAACTTTCTTATAAGAAGACAGCAATATTTCTCATTTTAGTCCTTGGAGAACGTGCATAGTGGCTTGGACTTTATGTAGGTACTTCAGAAATATCTGCTAAGTGTCGAGCTTTTTTCTAATATGTCTATAACACATATTCTTTACACTACATTCTATTCATCAACTTAATGGAAATACAATAATATTACTTTGTAAATTCATCATAAAAAACCTCTAAGTAGCTGTAATGATGGTAATAAGTGAGATTAATGTTTATTAAGTATTTTCAGTGTGCTATATATACATATGCAGTTTTAATAAGGCTCATAAAGGAATGTTTACTGAATGTTTGTCGTGTGCTGATGATACAACTCTACAAGATAAATGGCGAGAATCCAGCACCTGAGAAGCAACAGCTGCAGGCTCACACTAAGGGATTCTTTTTTCTCCCTCCGGTGACTATCCTTCCCCAGAATATTTTTGTATCTTCCATAGTTCTAACCACGACTGACCCTCACTTTGATCTTGAAGAGTCTAGTCTTGGAGAGGGCAGTATGGGTTTCCTGGCCTTATTATTTGTTATCTATTTTACCTCCGACTTTACTGTGTTGACAGTGCTCAGTCACTTGTGGAAATGGGATAAAGGAGAGAAGAGTAGAATGCAGGACTGAAAACGGTTGGCCCAGTGACTTATGTTTAAAGCCTTTAAAGCCAGATGCTCAAAAGAAATGTTATGCCAATGACTGTAAGTAATAGATTCCAAAATCTACCCAGCATCAAGTGTCCCTAAGTTTCAGCTGAAATGTGAAACTAGATCTATGCAGCTGCCATGTTCTGCCACACATTGCCAGACCTTCAGAGTACAGCAATGATTCTGAGGGTCAAGTCCATGCTGCTTGGGATTTGCTCAGTGTTGATGTGTCACATGACTTTATCCTTGAAGGTAAATTATTCGCCACCTGCAAAGAAATCCAAGTTATAAAGAACATTACCAAAGATGGCGACTATGACCTTAACATCAGGGGAAGAACAGTGAAGGTATTATGAAAACCATTTCTAATTGATTTTAACTTTGATCCTGTCTTTGGAAAGTGTGTTCTAGAGATTTGTGTATTCCCTGTAGATCCATTGCTCTGGCATGCAACTGGAGAACCCTAAAGAATATTTACCACTGGTCAAAGGGGAAGACAACTTTTCTGAAGTATATGGCCTGAGGTATGAGATGCTTTGATCTATCTGCGCACTGTTAGGGCCCTTATATATTGAGCCTTTGGCACAGCATTGGGATTGTCACCTGTAGGACAGGGAATTGAGAAAGAGATGGACACATTAGGACCTTAGCCATGTGTGAGCCTGTAATCACAAAGAGGGTGAGTGTGGGGCAATGCAGAAGGGATACTTTAAGACCTTGTCTATTTTTATAGAAATCCAACTAATTTTAGCAACAAAAACTGGGAGAGTTACATCTCAATTTTTTTGTAGTAGTATTCCTTGAATTTCTCACTAAGGATTCTACGTTAGTTGTCTTAGTTAGGGTTTCATCGCCAAGAAGAAACACCATGAACACCAACTCCTGTAAGGAAAGGGGGCTTGCTCATAGTTTCAGAGGCTTAGTCCATTATCATCGTGGTAGAGAACATGGTGGGAAAGCAGGCAGACATGGAGCTGGAGAGGTAGCTGAGAGTCCTACATCTTGCAGACAACAGAAAGTTGACTGAGACACTGGGTGGTATCCTGAGCATAGCAAACCTTAAAGCCCTCCCCCACAGTGATATATTTCCTCCAATAAGGCCATACCCACTCCAGCAAAACCACACCGCCTAGTATCACCATTTCCTATTAGATTAAGGTGGCTAATTACATTCAAGTTACCACATTAGTCATGGTGATTCTGTTTCTTTCTCAGCATGTTGGCACTATGGTGTTGAAGAATAAAAATACTTGTTTTACCTCTTTGTATGTGTGTGTTTATGTATGTGTGTGTCTGTGTATGTGTGTGTGTGTTTGTATGTAGCACTGGCTGTCCTCGAACTTGTTCTGTAGACCAGGCTGGCTTCGAACTCAGAGATCCACCTCTTCTGCCTCCCGAGCGCTGGGATCAAAAGTGTACACCACCACTGCCCAGCTATGTTTCATATTTTCTAAGTTCATCATCGACCACACTGGGGGCTAACAAATGCATCAAATAATACAATGTCCCAATGTTGTTACAGACTCCAGAATCCCTATGAATGCCCCTTCAATGGAAGCAGGAGGCAAGACTGTGCATGTAAAAATGACTACCCACCTGCTGGATACACTGTTTTCAGCAAAGTGAGAGTTGATCTCACTTCCATGCAAATCAAAAGTAAGTGCTGGGTCTCCATAGAAACCAAAATGCCTCCATTTGCTAAGGAAAAGTACAGCCATGTATTGATATATATGACAGGATATAATGAAGAACCCAGCATTGTGCAGAATGGTTTCCTTTACAATTATGAGATACATACACTCTTTATGATGACATGAAATATGGGGTCCTTTGATACAGGAGTTATTATATAGTGCCAGTAATAAGATAGTTCCCTCAAATAAAGCTATCTTACTTAAAAGATAGCTTAAAACCCCCAACCATATTAAGTTGAAAAATTAATAGCCTCAATATAAGTGTAAGGTTTCTTGTGGGATTTAAAGTAATAACATTAGTTCAAGATTATAAACTATTGAGCATTTCATTTTTCTATGCACCACATCATTTAATTTTTAAGCAACCTTATATTAGATAAAATAGATATTACATCAAAAATGTCACAGATGATAAAATTAACTCTCTTATGAGAGCAACTTGTCCCAGTTCGTAGTTAAGCATCACCGTGAGGGAGTGAAGACCTGCTCAGAGAACTCAGGCTGAAAAACATGCCATATTCCTGGAAATTAACTGGTAATTCACCTAGGTCACAGATACCTATGGACCCTGCAGTATGCTGGGCATGATGCACCTTCATGCTGAGCGCTCAGTCTCTGCATGAAGAAGCAACGAGTACCCACTTTCAGAGGCTCTGTCTCCATCCACATTGAACCCAGCACTTTATACAGCGCATAGAGACAGAATCTGCATGAATGTTCTGTATCTAAATTATGGCTATGTGATGATTTGATGCTGTTCTCGTAATGAAAGTTACCAGTTATTAAAAACTGACCTTTACTGCAGTGGTTGACTCCATTTTTATAACTCCCAATAAACCTGAGGCAAGTTGCTTTATAAAGTAAGGAAAGATCAATTAACACAGCATAGGACTTGGTGTGGGTCTCATCTGACTGCACACGATAGGACTGTATGTGTGTATACGATAATATGGTTTCTTTCTTTGGGTACTCACCAGGGTCTATCATTTGGGCTCTACCCTGGTGACCAAATCCAATATAATCCTTTCCCAAAGGTCCCACCTTGACTCTTCTGTATGAGGGAACAAAATTAGTATTTACATTTTTCTTTATGTTTTACAACAAAGATTTATGTTATTAGTTCTTTTGGGGGGGCATTATGTGTGCGTGAGTATGGGTGCCTGAGGAGGTCAGAAGAGGGTGTGAGCTCCTCTGAGGCTGGAGTGACAGATAGCTGTGAGTCACCAGGCACGGGGCTGGGAACCAAACTCCATTCTGCAAGGACAGCAGATGTCTTTAAGTGCTGGACCATCTCTCCAGCCCCCTTATATTTTTGCTTTGTTTTGCTCTGTTTTGTTTTTTGAAACACTGTCATTGAGCTGTGTTTCTGTTCACTTAATTGACATGAGGTGCTCTGTATGAATTAAACTTCTGCATGAGTTAAGAATATGGAGCATGTTGGTGGCGACAAAGCAGTTGTGTGTTGATGCAGGTATGAGCACAGACTCTGGGAGCCTCCCGTGTGTAAATTCTTTGTTTCTGTTACCACATAGCCCTGAGTATCTTCTTAAACCCAGTCCTCTTCATTTTTAAGAGTAGAAACTGTCTCTAAGGGCTTCTGAATTCTCTTTTTAAATTCCTCTCAATCCCTTTGTCTTTTCCATTAAGGATAAAAGATGATACTTTTACTATATCAACTTAACATCTTGGTATGATAAATGTTCCTCTCTAAATGTTGGCTATTATTTTAAAATGCAAACATGTCAGTTAATTAGTACCAGTATCTATGTTACCTACACTCGGTGGCTTATGTACTGGTCATTGGATGATGTTTTTCACTAATTTATCACCCCACACTCTCATATTGCCAGTCACTGGCCTGAGCCCTAAACTTATAATATCAATAATATCAAATAGATACATTTTAAACTCCTTTCTTTTCCTTCTTCAAACTCCTGTGATACACACACACACACACACACACACACACACACACTCTATACCTATAGTATGAAGCTGAATGTGACAAGTGATTCATAGTCCTGATTGGTCTCATTTTAGATGTGTGACTGCTAAGCTTGGATGCACGCCTATAACTCCCAAGCAAACCTACTGAGTGTGTCTAGTGCAACCCCTCTTCTTCTCTTGTACCCAAAACAAACCTCCTGGATGTGTCTAGTGCACCACCTCTTCTTCTCTTGTACCCAATCACAATCCTCCTGGATGTGTCTAGTATACCCCCTCTACTTCCATTATACTCAATCACACCTTCTTTTCCAGTTTCCAGTTTCTAACAGGCTAGCTTCTGCAGTCTCCTGCTTCACTGATGGTGAACTTGCTGTCTCATTTACCAGGAAAAATAAAGAGCACAACCCAAAGGGAAATTCCTGAGCCCACTGCTGCACTACCAGTTCACAGAAACTTTACCCATGCTTCACCCCTTCGCTTGTTTACTGCCGTTGAACCGTTCTGTTCCTGCTCCGAGTGAAAGCAAATCTCCTTGGTTGTCTCATAGATATGACCCAAGGTGGTGTAGGAGGGTCATCTGTCAATGTGTTACTTTCATTGGTTAATAAAGAAA
>LOJH01049897.1:0-12775 GCA_001685095.1 Ellobius talpinus
TTATTAACCAATGAAAGTAACACATAGACAGATGACCCTCCTCCATCAGTTAGCAAGGAACTCCTTGTTCTGACTCCAGGCTGCTAGTAATGGAAGAACTGGAAGTCTAAAGACTATTATCTGTTGCCTAAGAAATATGAGTAAAATAAGTGCAAATGAGCGGCCATAGGAAGAGAAGAGGAAGAGGCAGGGGCGAGAGAATTGCGGGTGGTCCAGGCTGCATGCCCTGGTCTCACCTCCACACCTTTGGTTTTTCAGCTTCACTACTTCAGGAACACCTGCGGCATAAAAGGGAAATTGAAAAGGAAGTAAAATTCAGGGCAATTTTGTTCTTTTCCAGCAGGTCGTAACGGTCCGACAGTTCACCGTTTAACAAATCGCATGTACTCTATTGTTTCTAATCGCCACAGTCCCTCAGGAATTTTATCATCAGGAATGTCTGCAAAATGACACATTCCTTCTGCCTGCCTCACTCAACACACTTAGTGTCTTATATAGAGATTTTTGCTTTTTTATTTGCCTGTTACAGTTTTGCTTATTCATTTTATATGTTTGCTGGGAATTGAAACTGGAGCCTCACACTTGCTAAGCATATGCGCTATCCCTAAGCCATACTCTAAGCTCTATTTGTGTTCTATTAATCTATTTATGTGTTTATAGGCTTTGGATCGTTGTAACTGAAACATATATACCAGTATTTGCACTTTTCTGGAGAAACATGCCCGTAAGTTTCACCCCATTACTAAGTTAATAATTTTAAGTGAGTGGCTCACAGTAACTTAAGAGCAATTAGAGAATATATTTTATAGCCCTGTTATAGTATAAGGAACCAAACATTGAGGACTGTACATGTTGCTGAAATGGATTGTTATTAAACACTTGGTAACTGTCTTCCCATTAACACTGTACAATATGTGAACACATTACCATACCTAATTCCTTGTACCTGAGCCTCCCCACAGCAGGTTAACTAAAAACTTAGACTGGACACAATTTGTTTTTGATAAAAAATTATCATTTAATAGGTCAATAACTATTTACTTAGTTTCTTTCTCATTTAAACTTTATCAGCTCTGATGAAATTAGAAGATCATTGAGATAAAACCCCAAGGGAAAGAATGATTATATCCCTCCTGTTAGGGACAATAAAGAAAAAGAATGAAAAGAAAATCTCAGCTGTGTATCTTTAAAAATCCTTCACACAAGCGTGTTCATGTTTAAAAGTTGTTGATTCACAAGGGAACATGTGAAAAATCTCTGTGATGAAGCTACTACTCTTTAATAAATCTAAATGAGAAAAAAAGTGACCACATCTAAAGTAATATGCAACTCATAGCATTCCTTGGGTCGAAAAAGATAAAGAGCCTCTGTGTGGTTTGAACTGTCCAAGAATTAGCCCTGACACAGATAGAAACAAAGTGGAAGAGCAAGATGACAATTATCTTAAGGCTCCTTTAAAATATATCTCATCAATATTAAGATCATATCATCAGGGAACATTATAATAGCAAAGTAATTAATAAAGACTAGCAAAGTGTAATTACAATGCTATCAATAATCACAATTAGTGTTTCTAGTGAGTGGGAACATACGTATATGTATATATATATATGTTTATGGATTTTTATAACTAAAGAAAAGTATCTGCTACTTCAGAGAAAATTTACTATATCCCTCTCGTTAGTTGAAATACATTTAGTGACCCATAAGATAGGTAAGCATGCTTAAGTACATCATAATCTTTCTACTTTGTATGAGCTATTTATTGGTGTATGTATGTATGCATGTGTGTGCATATATGTGCATGTGTATATGTGTGCATGTGTGTGTGTGTGTGTCCTGGGTGAGTATAGGCATTTATGTGTGAAGATCGAAGGTCAACTTTTAGAAGTGGTTCTTGGAATTAAACTAAGGTTTGTTTTGCAAGCACTGTTCTGATCCATCTGATCAGATCTGTTCTGATCCAACTGATTCATCTCCCTGGCCCTAATTATTTATTTGCTAACATTTTAAGCTGATAGCCATTACAGAACAATTGTTCATCTGATGATGGAGGACCAAAAATGCAGGAGCCAACATCAAGCCAGGTTCTACCACCCCTAATTCTCTGGTCTAATATAATTCTCACTTGGACTCAGAAACTGCTGTTGGAACTGGTTGGAGCATTGAGAATGTTTAGACCTTTGGGGTTCATCACTGATTATGCAATTGAGTCACTGGGAGTTTCACAAAATGACGACTTTTGGTACCAAAAGTCCTAGAAATAGTTGTTTCGTTTGGTTATAGCATGGCTCTATTTTTGAAAGACCTCAGGGAGCTTTGATGTTCTGCCAAAGCTGGAATCACCCCACTCATTTTGATGCTCTTTCAGCCTACTACAAAGCCAAACTGAATGTCGGGGTATATTCAAGGTTTAAGTAGTAATGTCATAAATTAAACATATATAAGACAGTAATGCAATAGTCTGAGTGTACCCTTTGTACACCTGAGATCTATACATCCAGAAAACACATTATTCAAAGATGTTCTTGTTACAAATATGTGAAGATTATATTAGTGCTGACATGACATTTTAGTAAAGTGTTATATTCCACATCATATTATTTTAGATTAATAAAAATATAAATTATGCAAATCTTGTAGTCAACATACATAATCCCAGTTCTGGAGAAGCTAAAGCAGGAGGACTATGGATTCAAAGCCAGCCTGTTACACTTAAAAAGACCTCGTCTCAAAAAGCACACAAAGCCAAACAAGGTAAAAACCTAAAGGAAGCAGCAAGGGTCTAGATTAATGTGCCAGCAGTTGATGTGATCTCTAAAAAATTCAGCAACTGGATGAAGTTAGAACAAGCCACTGTTTAAATTTTTCCTTTCAGATCTTTTTCTTGTTTGTTTTATGAGGCTGATAAAATAGCATGGGTAGGAAGGTTTTAAAAATGTTTTTAAAACTCCATGTTTTTATAAAAGGTTTTTTTTTGTTTTTCTGTTTAATGAAAATCAAAAACTGGAGCAATGCTATTAGGGATGTGGGCCTGTTAAGCCATCTTTGGGCTGGAGAGATGGTGCAGCGATTAAGAGCACTGCCTGCTCTTCCAAAGGTCCTGAGTTCAATTCTTAGCAACCACATGGTGGCTCACAACCATCTGTAATGAGATCTGATTCTCATTGAGGAAGAGACCTGGTCAGTCATTCACATCAACTTAGACCATGAAACCCAATAAGGACAAGTTCAGCAGAGCCACCATATACGAGCTGTCCATGCATGCTTCAGCATTGCCAGGGCATAAGTTTAATTTCTCAGTCATTTCATTTTTATTTAGACGACCAGGAAATATTTGACCACGTATAAACCCTCATGGAGTCTGATCTCAACAAATGTCCTTTTAAGCACCTGTTGGAGTCAACTCTGCCACTGCCTCATTAAATGGGATGGAGTTTAACTTTCCCAAAGCAGATGGCAGTTGGAATGTTAGAAATGCGCATTTGTTCCTTATGTTCCGGTCTCGCTCACCAGCTCCTGGACCACTTTGGTGACCTTTGGATTTTATCATTAATGTGAGAGCTTTGCAAACACTCTTAGATTCGCCAGCTTTGTTTATAGAGTCTGATTCAAAGTAGCTGAACTCACACAATAAGCAAATAAAGACTAGTATTTTTCTGCGTGTTTTCACCCACTCTGAGTTGTCTATCAACAAGGGACTTTTTGTAAAAGTGTAACTGTAACTGTAAATTGAAGAGGGTTGAAAGCTCGTCTAAGAAGCTGTTACGTGTGTTTTGTAGTCTAACAACTTTTAAAGGTCTGTTTGATTATAATAGGGTAACGAAAAATGCCATAGAGTATAACACAGAAGGTGCCATGACGGTATTGAAAATGATCAAAGCTGTGTCCTCGAGTATATTCTCCATGTCTGCGCATAGTACAGTACTAGATTGAGGCCTATTGGCCTGAAGGTCAAAGGTCATACATAGTGATTTCAGTACTTCAGTTTTAAGACAGCTGAATGTGGTCCTGACCTGGCTTAGTCAGTGGGCCGATCCTCTTCGTCTTTAAGCCTTCCTGCCCTTTCTAAAAACAGCAAGGCCTTTAACCAGGAGATATTTTAGGCAACGCATACTGCCTTCTCATTGGGTAGAAGCGTGTTTTGGCCTCTTGCCTGCGTCAGATTGACACGTGTGCAGTTAGGCTTGGATGCTAGTCCCCGCTTCTCACCACTCATATAAAAACCTTGCAAACATAAAGACACGGGGCTTGCTAGCAGAGAGTCCGTGAGTAGATGTAAGTGAAGGAAAGACCGTTATCAGGGACGTGAATATGCTCCTGGGATCATCCATTCCAGACATTTGCACCTCAGTTCTCAGGGTTTCGGATCTGTTTTCCTAAGACCTAGCTGGGATTTCACTCCAGAGACGCCCCCGCTTGTCTCTGGATCCTGCCACTCTCGATAAGTACTGATAGAAGACACTGCCAATCTGTGGATAAGGGGAGCTAATGAGAAACTGCTATCTAAAACCTGAACAGCAAAAACAAAACCAAGCAAACCCAACACATCCAAAACAAATCCAAAAGAGAGCAACTCAGACAGTCCATGCTCGCAAGAAGACGCGTAGAAAAAAACACCAAGATGTGACTGGTTTGTTACTGCGCTTATCAGTCACTTGGCTGGCAGGCACTGGATGCTCTGTATTGTCTCTGCTTTGCAAAAACAAGTGCAAGTCTATGTTATTCTGTACAGCTGGGACCAAAAGAGTACGAGTGTGAGAAAACACAGACTCTAAAAGCAGAATGGAGGTGACGCGGGTAAAGCCGCAGCCATGCCTTTCCAGTGCGCTCATACCTGGTACTCGTGTCTGCACCTCTAAGAAATTTCCATTTTTTCACATCAAAAAATCCAGATATGAAGCCGAAGCCGCCTTCTTCGCCAACCTGAAGCTGTCTGATTTCAACATCATCGACACCCTCGGAGTCGGAGGTTTCGGGCGAGTAGAGCTGGTAGGTGAATTTTCCTTAAGTGCTTTTCAAAGCTCTTCTTCCTCCTCGTGTGTTTCCCCAGCCTCAGCTCTCTCTCTCTCTCCTCCCCTCTTTCACCTCTCCTTATTAACCACTGTTGCCCTAACCCAGGAGCAGACACCTTCCTGCAGGCCTGTCAGAGATTGCTTAACAAAGTCAGCTAAGATAGGCAGCCAGAGGAGTCCAAACAAATTGCTTTTTAGAAAACTCTTTGTAGTGAATAAATGCTAAACACATTACTGAGAAGTCGTAAGTCACTTTTTGCCCCTCCCCCATTATCTATGATTTTTTTAATTCCTTCCTGAGTTCTGATAAGTGCTTACTAACTTAATTACACCACAATTAAATTAATTTAAATGTAAACACAGAAAAAGAAACTGGAATATATTATCTATATACATATCTATATACATAGTTATAAATTTTATATATAAATAAAATAAATGTAATGGTAGTAATTCTGTGATTCTACAATTGTAAGCACCTATTTAGATTATAGTGATAATGGTTTGAATGTTTTATGTAATTTATTTTACATTATTTATGTCTTATGTAATTTAGTTCACTAGATAAATAGATACATGTGATGGGACCGATGACATTTTTCTTCATTTGTTGAACATATTGTATGAAGGATGGTGTATGAATGTGGTATAAACTACATGAGAACATAACTCTATTTTGCATTTGTTTGAAATAGGAATTTTAAAACTGACTCATTGCAAGGAAAATTAAGGAAGGAAATATGTCCCGGTGACTGAGGTGGCTACATTCGAGACCCAGATTCACCTCTGCCTCTCTCTGCTGAGCGTGAGGGAGTCCCTGATAGAAGATGCTAGTACAGTATGTTAGGAACTCCCCAGTGCTCTGTGAAGTGCAGTCAACAGTTACTGTTGCCACCCGAGGTCAGGAGGAATCCCTTCCATAAAAGTCAACTGACCCAGAGCTATTTTTATGTTTGTTTGTGTTGCTGTTGTACTCCCTGGCTGTGACACAGGGAAAGATGTCATTTGCTGGAGTATTAGGAAAGGTCTTGGCACTAAGGCGTGTACCCCTGAATCTGCATTAAATTTCTTGTAACATGGGCTGAAGCTCGGTAATAATTACTACTATTTCAACTGATTAAACATCCAAAATGTGCCACTGTGCCTGTGAGGGTCTGATGGTTGTTGATTATGGGAATAAAATTCGAGTAAGGGTCCAGCAGACAGACAGGCAGTCAGGTAAATCTTTCTGCTTTCTGAATTTTGCTGACTAACTAATGGAGCCTGGCCTGGTTTGCTTCTGCCGCTGTGATAAACACCAGCCCCAAAGCCAATTTGGGAGGAAAATGTTTTGTGAAGTTAACAGGTCCATAGTCCATATATATAAAGAACAGAATTCCTTTGAGGGGCGATTCTCAATCTGTGGGTCACAACCTCTTTGAGTCGCATATCAGATATCCTACATATAAGATATTCACATTACAATTCATAATAGTAACAAAATTGCAGTTGTGAAGTAACAATGAAATAATTTTATGTTTGGGGGCCACCACAACACGAGGGTCACAGCATTAGGAAGACTGGGAACCACTGCAGGAGAACATGATTTGGAGGCTGTCCCTTAAAACCAGGTTTAAAGACTAAGGGGAAAGGAGGGGAGGATGGCCTTGTGGTTAGGAACACACACCTCCCAGCACCCATACTGACCTCCACCTTCAGGTGATGCTATGACCTCGCCTAGCCTCTACAGTGTTCTCTCTTGCACATGTGTGTGCACGCATACACAAATGCACATAAATAAAATTAAAAATAAAATCTTTAATAAAGACTGGATAATAAAATAGTTGCTTTAGTGGACATTACGTCTGTGGATTTCTAGAGAATAGCTCAAGTTTCTTAATTTGTGAAATATAGAGATTGTCTAAGGATGTTTGAACTATTGAAACTACTTTATAATAGCTCTGAAGACAGTTGTGAGACCACTTCAAGTTAAAAAAACTTAATAATGGCCTGAAAAATTAAAACTTCTAAAAAAAATCTCTGAAAAATATGTTAGAGGTACAAAGGAATAGTCACAAAATTTAGGGACACTTAATCATAGAGAAGAAAATTCAGTTTTTAAAGACAAAATATGTTTTAAAATAACCCTATAAGTTGCATGTAGTATCCTAAACATTCCTCAAGTATGTGATCATAAACTCTCCAATGAGATTTGAGAAGTTCAGAAATTTGAAATTTTGAGCTCCATGTCCTAAAAGAAGTAAAAATTTTGAAATTGTTACTACTTGATATACACATCACGCCTCTGGCCTTTTGCATGAGGATATTCTCAAGCTGTTCATTTTAGCATTTCCTAACTTCTTGTTTGTCAGTTTAGGTAAACTTGGGTGCAAGAGTATTTCTGTCAAGAGTTTCTAAATAACTTTGTTTTGTGGAGGTGAGAGCGTCATAAGAAATTCAAAATGTGTTTGAAGTCCAGTCTCCGTGATCTGCCATCGACCATGCTTTTCATCATGTTCTTAGCCAATGAGCTTTGTGATGTGTTCAGTACAATGTGCTTACTCTGAGAAAACCAGTTCTGCTTGCAATGTCACTTGTATGTATATCCTATGTACATACCTTCAGTCTTTAAGTACTATTGTCAGGTAATTAAATAATGCCTTAATGTATCTTAATGTGCAAGGTGTAAAACAGTGGGATTGGTTTTAAAAGTCATAAGTGAAAACGTATCAGATTGCTTTACAGTAACATCCATAATCGACTCCATGTCTGTTTTTCTCAGAGGCACCTGCTTTCAGAATAGATTTGCCCATGGGTCAGACAACAACTTTGTAACTTGGCAACGTGGGTGGTTGTTGCACTAAATATTAATTTGTTCTGTAATCCTAAGATTTCCTGTACCTACAAACTATCCTTAGCTAAAATATAAGGAAAAAATATAAGGGGGACAAAAGGCTTTATTTTTTGCATTATATTCTTTTTCTGCACCATTTATGGGAGATTTAAAAGTTTAATTAGAAAAATTGCTCCTGGCTTTGGGGATTCACAGTTTGCTTCAAAGAGAGAATAAGATTAAACCCTAAACAAGGTAGAGCAGTGCAGTTTGGGGCATGGAAGAGGAAGACTGGTGTGCAGGTAAAACAGGGTGAATGCAGCGCTACAACAAATACTTGGGAACCCAAAGCACAAGGACTCAGATGCTCATAGTCGCAATGCTCGTTAGAATGGTCAACCTTTCATTTGAAGCCTGCTTTATAATTTTCAAGTTCATGTCCAGTTTATAATCCTGCCTTTACAGCTACTCTGGGAAGAGCACAGGGTGGTTCACATCTCCCAGGAAAAGCATCAAGATGATGCTTTGGAAACAGCAGAACTGTTGTTATTGCCCAAAATGACAATTTGTTTGTTTGTTTGTTTTTAACTTAGAAGCTTTTCTGCCATTCCAGCTTCAACAAATGTTTAGATTCTTCCCACTACTACCGTGAATCAAAAGCAGTCGATATGTTCCTGTCTTAGTTGCTTCTCCAGTTGCTATGACGAAAACAATTTAGGGGATAAAAGATTTATCTGGCTCACAATTCCAAGTTCCAGCCCATCATTGCAGGAAAATCAAGGCAGCAGGAACGTAGGCAGCTTTGATGCTACAGCCACTGTCAAAAGCACAGAGCAGGGAAGGGAGTCAATGCATGCACGCTGGTTTTCCTTTTTCTCCAGCAGTACTCAGGGCAGAAGTTCCTGCCTAAGAAATGGTGCCAGCCGCAGTGGATGGGTCTTCCCACCTCAATTAACAGAACCATCCACAGACACAGGGACTAATCTGTTCTGAAGAGTCCCTCACTGAGACTTCTTTCCTCAGCAGGTAAAAAATTACAAAAGGCTAAAAACCTGAGTTTGATCCCCACCTAAATGTGGAAGAACTGACTCCATGAAATTCTCCTTTTACCTCGCAAGAACACCGTGGCATGCGTGTGCCCCACATATACAACATGCACACATACACAGCACACACACATATATACAATATACACACAAAACACATACATATACACTTACACAGCACACACATATACACACCACACACACATACACACAGGTACACACAATGCACACAAATATACACACAGAGAAAAAGAATATATTATTTTCAATTTTTTTCAAGAACCTGAACTAAACAACACGGAATGGCTGTGATGTTGATCTCTGCTATGTATATTGTTTTGTCAAACTTTCAGATTCCCCTTTCTCTAAATATTTCACCATTCCTATTTTGGTGGCAAAAATGGCTGTAGAAGAAAGATAATCAAATAAGGTGACATGTTAAAAATCTGTAGTGAGACGTTGGGAATTCCTGTTACCAACTGTGAATGCTTAGTCATTTATTTAACTCTCCTGAGCTTCAGTTTCCTTTTCTGCTAAGATAATAATAGAATGTGTCCTTCATGAGGACTATTAAAAGAACTACAGTTACCACAGTAGTATAATCTGTAGAGTTTTGTATTATGTATTTTGTATTCCAATGTTATTATTTTTCCTGTAAGGATAATTGTCACTTATTGTTAAAATACACTCAGACTAGCCATCTTCGTTTCTCATTCCAGCTGTGTTAATATGGAGGAATTATATTAGAATGGTTTCTCTTTTCTTCCCCCATCGCTAAGCCACATTTCTTCTCTCAGAGTAAAAGCCTGAGGTCTGCCAGTGACCTTCAGTGAAAGATGCTATTAAATTTCCCTGAACCACTAAAGCTTTTGATTTTCTGATCTACTCTGAGAAATGATGGAAAACAGTTTCCAATCTTCCCTACAACAACCTGTGGGCACCTGAAGGAGCCTCCTCTCATTTATCCATTTATCTTCTAAACTGCAAAGCCAGACTCTCAGGAAGGGTTTTCAGTGCAGAGCACTGGGTCACAACCATTTGCTTCACGCCCCCTTTTAAACCAGAATAATCTAAATGGACAAATGAGAATCAGACGCTTGCCTAAGGGTGTTCTCTGGATATCTCTCATTCCTGTTGTAAGTCTAAGCCTGCTTTTGAATCCTGAAGTTAGATTCCCTGAGTTGCAACAACCATCCTATTCCCAGAGGCCACATGTGTGTAGCAGAGTTCCTGTATTCTTCAAAATGGCATCCAGGACACTGGCTCAACATTTTTTGCAGCTTCCTTGGTATGCTCTTTATGGGTGAGCAGGCGTGGAGGGCCTTGTAAAGCAACTGGAAACAAAATAGCCCGAGATGATTAAGCAATAAATGAAGTGATAAACCCAGTGCTCGGTCACCAGGGTTTTGTTTCATCACTGTGAAAGGAGAGGAGCTTAACTCCAAAGGGAAACCCCTAGTAAGATGAAGACATTTTAAGAGGAATTGTCAACCCGCACAGCAGTGAAATGGAGCAGCCATGGAGTTGCCGCGCAGCCTAAAGTTTGCCTCATTTTGACAGAGCCTTTGTCTAGCTGAACTCCCCCTTGCATAATATTCACTGTGGAATTATCTGTTTGTTTTATTTAGGAAAAAAACATAAAAGATAATTGTGATTCACAATTTTGATTCCTAAGGGGGAAAAAGACATTTAGCTAAAATAATGAAAGTTCAGTCCAAAAGACACTAATGGAACATGACTGGGTACAGAACAAAGATACTGTCAACTCGTTTCTTTTTCTTTCATTCTATTAGATTACTTTATTATAATAAATGCACAGATGAAATCCTACCACAGCTAGATGAAGGTAGCCACTAAACAAATGCAAGGTTAGTCCCAACCTCTATGCGTTGCAGTGAACTTTTCTACACCATTGGAATGGCCATTATGAGGCTGGGGATCTTCACATTGGGTTTTACACTTTGAATATCAATTACGTTTTTCTGGTTTATTCACTACAAAAAAGAAAAATTCTATGACAGAGTAGAAACAAGGACTACTTTTGAGATACCACCTCCTCACCCCAGTCAAAATGAGTATCAAGTGTTGGGAAGGACGTGGGGGGAGAGGAAACCTCATTCACTGCTAGTGAGATGGAAACAAATATAGCCCTTATGGCGATCAGTTTGGAGGATCCACAAAAAAATTAAAAATAGAACTACCATGGGACCCAGCTACTCACTTCCTGGAAAATGCCCAGAGAACTCCATATCCCTCTGCAGCAATATTTACACATCCATGTTTAATTGCTGCTCTATTTTACAAGACTACAAAATGGAACCAACATGTCCATCAGAAAATGGAAATGCATTATACATACAAAATGGAATATTACTCAGATGTAAAGAAGTTAAATCATAAAATTTACAGGAAATCTTATGGACAGAATGTATACTATTAAGTGAGGTCACCCATACCCAGAAAGATAAAAATTCACTTAGTCTTTCTCATATGTGGATCCCAGCTTGTAATGTGTACATGGTCATTTGTGAACTGCTGTTAAGCATGGGTACAGTTTAACATTTAGAAAGGAGACCAAGAAAGAGTAATATTAGGCAATACAGAAGGATAGACTGCTGGCAGAGAGTCACATGACTCATGAAAGAAGATACTAGTGTCAACAAAACTAGTTTCTAAGAAGAAATTACAGGTAGTAAAATCGAGCTGTATTTTGATGAGGGAGATAATTCATCTTTTTCATATATAATATATATTAAATTATAGATCAATAACTGTGATATAATCTAGGCTACATGAAGGATAGCAAATACAACTATTATCATACATATCTTTTGAATTTATAGGAATCTTATCTATGCATTGAAGTATATATTTTCATAAAAATTATTTAAAATTATTGTCTTAAAATAGTAACTTTTTCCCTCCAAATTTAGATATGAGCCTAGAAAAAAGCAGACTCAATATAAGACATTGGATACATTTTTCAATGGTTTAAAACAGTTCATCTCAAAGTTAGCATGTAGGTCACATGTACTTTTTGTTTTCTACATTACAAATTCACCATTTTCCTAGTGAATGGGCATACCACATTCATCATGAATTCATCTACCCCCCCGATACCCAAATAGTCTAGACCTGATTCTAGTTATCAAAAAAATGCCTCCTAAGAGGATAAGAAGAACTAGTTTGTGGCCAGCCTGGGCTAAATGAGACCTTTTCTGCAAACAATTAAAAAGCAAACCATGAATAAATTCAAACATGGCTCTACAATTCTGTTTGTTACAAGGTGACTAACAGATTGTTTAGGTGGCATTGAGCGTAGAAACAAGCATCATTTCTCTTCTGACTCAGTTCACTTCGTCCCCAGATGTAGTACTCATCCATGAAACTTTTACTTAAACACATTTAGAAGAGGATCCTATCCATAAACAGAAAAATGGTCCCTCTGTGTATGTTGATAAAGTAGAAAATAGCCCATAGCTTTTAGCTAAAAGGGAAATAGATTTTTATGATAAGGGTTATTTCAATATAATGAATAGGTTTAATTTTACTTTCTGGAAAATTATGAAATCTACAGTGCTTTATGAATTTAGGTGGATTTATCAACTCTACACATTCATTTAACTTATTGACAATTTATAATGTCTTCTTCACATTAGCATCCCCCATAGCCAATAACATAGATAGCTTATTGATCTAAAGACCATGAATTCAGGAGTTTTTGTGAGCTAAATGACTGTTCGTTTTCAAAATTTGTATTGGCATATAACTATTTTTTTATTATTTTTATTGAGCTCTATATTTTTTTCTCTGCTCCTCTTCCTTTCTCCCCCATCCCCTTCTACCTGCTCCTATGATCCCCATGCTCCCAATTTACTCAGGAGATCTTGTCTTTTTCTACT
>LOJH01049901.1:1160-12774 GCA_001685095.1 Ellobius talpinus
CTCTCTCTCTCTCTCTCTCTCTCTCTCTCTCTCTCTCTCTCTCTCTCCCTATATAGAGCAGATGGCTCTCTGTATTTGTTCCCATCTACTACAAGGGGAATCTTTTCTGATGGCTGAATAAGGCACCAAGATGTTAATATAGCAGAATATAATTGGGTATTATTTCATTGTTATTTCCACAGCACAAGATTTCTTTACTGTCCTTCAATTAACTTTCAATTCTAGCTGTCTGTCTTCTCTTACCCTTCCTCAATTCCATCGCTCCTTCTCCTCCCACCTGGTCTCCCTGTTCTTGTATCCCACCCTTTTAGCTCCATTACAGGCAAAATGAAAATCTTTTCTATTTCCCTCTCCTAGGGAGATCAATGTGATCCAGTTAGTCTCTTCTTCTATGTCCATCCTCTCTTGGTCTATGGATTCAAGCTTGGTTATCATTTATTTAATAGCTAATAATAATATATAAGTGAATACATATAATATTTCTTTTGTGGGTTCTGGGCTATATCATTCAGAATGATTTTCTTCTAGTTCCATCCATTTGCCTACAAATTTCATGATGTATTTTCTAACAGTTGAGTAATAATCTGTTATGTAAATGTACCACATTTTCTTTATCCACTCTTCTGTTGAGGGACAACTAGGTTGGTTCTAATATCGGGCTATTATGAATAAAGCAGCAATGAACATGAATGAGTGTCCTTGTGGTAGGACATAGCCAGATTTTTTGTTGGTACCATCAGCTCATCAGTAATGACACAGAGACTTATTATTAATTATTAAAGTTTGGCCAATAGCTTAGGCTTTTCTCACTAGCTCTTATAACTTAAGTTAACCAATTATATTCACCTATATATTCTCATGTGACTCTTGACATTTACCCATCCACCTGCATGTCTTGCTCCCTCTCTATTTGGTGACCCTGCCCCCTTTTTCCCAGTGTTCTCTGTGCCTGAGAATCTTCCATAACTATTGGCTGTTCAGCTTTTTATTAAGCCATTCAGAATGACACCTTCACATTATACAAAAAGGTTATTCCACAATAGGATGATAGATTCTTTCAATATATGCCCACAATTGGTATTGCTAGATCTGAGGTAGATGGATTCCCAACATTCTAAGAAACTGAAATACTGATTTCCATAGTGGCTGTACAAGAATAGAATTCCATCAAAAATGCATGAGTCTTCCCTTTGTTACATATCCTTACCAGCCTGAGCTATCACTTGTATAACTGATCATAGCCATTCTGACAAGCATAATCTCAAAGTAATTTTGATTTACCTTTCCCTGATGGCTAAGGATTTTGAGCATTTTAGTGTTCCTTAGCAGCTTGCATTTCCTCTTGAGAATTCTGTTTAGATCTATAACTCCATGTTTAACTGGTTTATTTGTTTTTTTTTTGGTGTCAAGTTTCTTGAGTTCCTTATATATTTTATTCTTTGGTATTTGGGTAAAATGATCAGTGAACATTTAGTAGGTCCATTTGTTTTATAATTTCAGTTGCTCTAATATTTCTGTTTAATTTATATCCAAGTTACTTGTTTGTTGATGAAAGTGGAATACTGAAGACTTCAACTATCAGTGAGTGAGGGTCACTATGTGATTTAAGCTGTAGTACTGCATCTTTAATAAATTTGGGTGCCCTTGTGTTTAGGGAATAGATATGAAGAATTGAAACATCATCATGGATCATTTTTTTCTATTGATAAATATAGTGTATTTCCCTATCTTCTGATTAATTTTGGTTTGAAGTCTATTTTGTTATATACTAATGTGGCTATACCAGCTTGATTCTTATGTCCATTAGCTTGGAATCTCTTTATCCAAACCTTTACACTATAGTAGTATCTATCTTTAATGCTTTGGTGTTTTCTGGCTTCAGCAAAAAGGTGGGTCCTGTTGTTGCATACATTCTGTCAGTCTGTATCTTTTTATTAGGAATTGAGGTTACCAATATTGAGAGGCACCAATGATTGTTGACACATATTTTGTTGTTTGAGCTGGCGGTGATGCTGTGTACATGTGCGTGTTGGTGTGTTTCCCTCCTTTTGATTTTGTTGAGCTAGGATTATTTATTCCTTGTGTTTTCACAATTTGATTAACTTAATTTGGTTGGAATTTTACTTCTTGCATCCTCTGTAGGGCTGTATGTATAAGTAAATATTGCTTTGATTTTTTTAAATCATGGAATATCTTATTTTCTCTGTGTATGGTGATTGAAAGTTTTAGTGGGTCTTTTGTTTGAAATATGTGTGCTTTTACATGTTACTTGGTATTTCTCCCTTTCACCTTTTAATATTCTTTCTTTGTTCTGTACCTTTACTGTTTTGATGATTATGCATTAAGAGGACTTACATTTTTGTCCAATTTATTGGCTATTCTATACACTCCTTGTACCTTTATGGGCTTTTCCTTTTTATGTTAACAAATTTTCTTCTATGATTATGTTAAAAGTATTTTCTGGACCTTTAATCTGGGTTTCTTTTCCTTCCTCTATTCCTATTATTTTTAGATTTGGTCTTTTCATCATAGCCCAGATATTTTGTATCAGGAGAATTTTAAATTTAACATTTTCTTTGATTGATGGATCCATTTTTTCTACCATATATTTGATGCCTGATATCCTTTCTTCCATCTCTTGGATTTTTCGTGTTGAAGCTTAGCTCTGTGTTGTAGGGTCAGAATCTGGCATCTGAACTCTCAGAAACAGCAGTGTTCTGAGGCAAAAAATTTATTGTGTTCAGACCATCTTGCTCTACTCCAGAGCAGGAGAAGGAAGCAGCCCTCAGCTGCAGCAAAGGGAATCTTATATAGGTCCTTCATGAACTATGCAAGCAAAGAAAACCTAATATAAAATGGAACTTTGACATTTATCATTAATGACAAACTCAATGGCAGATGATTTTGATGTCACTGTGGTTGAGGAGTTTCAGAAAAACCCATTTTTCAAGGTCAAGGTGACCTGCTCTGAAAAGATCTTTATAGTCTATTATTTGAAAACCAGTTTGACCAATAGGAGCATTTGGAGTTCGAATTTTCTTTGGATCACCAACTAGCTCCCAAATAAAGACACAAAGACTTATTGTTGATTTTAACTGCTGGGCCTTAGCATAGCCTTTCCCCACTAGCTCTTTTAACTTAATTGAACCTGTTTCTATTTATTTATGTTTTGCCTCAAGATTTTTTAGCCTTTTTTTTCATTCTGTATGTCCTGCTTTTCTGTTTCCTCTGTGACTGGCTGGCTATCCCCTGACTCCCCTGTTGTCTCTTTTTTTTTCCCTCAAAGCTAAATTCCTCCTACTACTTACTTTTCCTAACCAGAAGTTCTGCCTACATTTCCTCCTTGCTATTAATCATTCAGCTTTTTGTTAGACCAATCAGGTACCTTAGGTTGGCAAGGTAAAACAACAACATTTTTAACTAATTAAACAAATACAGCACACTTTCCATAGTTAACCAAATATTCTGCAACATAATCAAATGTAACATATCTTTACTTAATTAAATAAATAATCAGCAAGAAACATAAGTCTCACTTTACCTAGGACATACAAAATATCAAGAGTATGGAAACAAGATAAAAGGCAGAATGGAAATCCTATTCAACCCGTATTAAAAATCAATAGCAAAAGGAGAAATAAACTATTTACCCTCTAACATACTTAGGTACTGTTTGAATTCCCATTTCGTTTTCATTTACATAATATCCTAAGTTTCAATTTTCTTTATCAATTCCCTGTAAGTCTTGAATAGTTTTACCCATTTCCTTTTACAATTTGTTTGTGTTTTCCTGGATGATGTAGTTATTTCCTCCTTGAGGGTCTCTATTGTCCTGATACAGGCTGTTTTAAAGCCTTTTCCTTGGTCTGCAACTGTGTTGACATAGTCATTGTCTGCTCTGGTAGGTTTGCTGTGCTCCAGTGCAGACATATTGTCCTAGCTGCTATTGTGTTTCTATGATCATATCTAAGCACCTAGAATTGGGATAATTCAAGGTTTGGGTGAGGATACCTGGTATTGTCTAGATATGTTGGGAGAGTGTTTTGTTCTTTTCTTTCTGTTACCACTCTAGACTTTACGAGAATGTGATGGCTGTGAGCGGCTTGGTAGGAAATTTTCTGTGGACATGTTTGCTGGGTATGCTCAACTGCTGTATTCACAGGGTATGCCTGCTGTCTGTGAGGGTTGGAATAATGGAATGAGGGGCTAGAAAACAGATCTACTCGGGGATCTACTTGGGATGGAGTCAGAGACAAAAAGGAGAGCACAGCAGATGTCCTGCCACAAAGCTGGGGATGACACTAGGGGATTTTGATCTGGAGAAACAGAGGAGAGATGTGAATCCATGTTGGCATACATGTTTCCCTGGCAGGAGTGACCCTTTGGTTAACGGGATACCTGCTGGGTTCCAGGACAAAGCAATGAACCTGGAAAGAGGTTTGAAAGGAAAGATCAGGTAGATCCACTGATCCAATGGAGATCAGGAAAGAGAGTCAGGGAAAGCTGACAGATGTTTTGCTACACATCTGCCTTTCAGGCTGAGAGGGGGTTAGAGCTGGAGCAACAAAGGGACACTTGAAGATGTGCAGTCAGCCTTCCTGTTTTCTGGCATGTATGGCCTCTGGGCTAGCAGGGGTTCCCCACTGGAGCTATAGTCTGGGATAAAATGGCCAATGGGGAAGGGGGGTTAGGAGGAAGTGGTCTGTGGAACCCACAGGAGATCTGGTATAGGGAATAAGGAATATTGGATCTGGTGTCCTGTTGCAGAACTAGAGATGAGACTGAGGGATTGGATGTGAAGGGAAAGAGGCAGTAATGAAGGTCTTCTGTTGGCTTACCTGCTTTCCCTGCCTACTTAGCAGGTGTGTTTCCAGTGAATTGTTCTTGGTGTAAGAGGTGGGGTTAATGGGATAACTTGGGAGAAAGAATTTTGGAGATAATATTTTTGTGGTCCTTTGACAATGTAGTTAGAAATGAAAGGGGGATCACAGCAGGATTTCTGCCACAGAGCTGATGATGAGACTGGGAGAAGTGGTTATGGGGAACAGAAGCACAGGTGTAGATATACCATCAGCCTACTTGTTTCTAGACTGGTCACAGTCAATTTCTAAAGAAAGAGGGGAGGAATATGATACAGAGAAGAATACTATATACTGGTATGTATTTTGGTCTATTAATACAAAATTATGGTTAATTTTGTTATACTGTATATATTTATTTCTACTCTTCTTTAAGGTGTTAGGTTTATACAGCTCATTTAAAATGTAATATATAATCAAGAAATAAATATTAATAGTCATCTATAATAATGAAAATTTTAGTCATGTTAGGTTTTCTATATATGCAGAGATATATTTCAATTATATAGATAATCTTCAATACTTCAAAAACCTACAGACTATGGCATTTAAAAAGTTTTAAGAACTTAGACTTTCCTTGGCAGTGATACATGTCTGCTTCTGGCAGCACCAATTGCTTCACAGATGTTGATGGATATTGAAGAAACTTGTTATGGAACTTCCTTCATTGTGACAAGGCTAGTCATTTGGGCAAGAAACTGTCATTCCCTGAACTGTTTGTTGTTATGTTGTATGATCTGGACATGTAGGACTCAGAAAAATGACTGCTAAACTTACCTAAAGAAAGTGAGGCAGTCCTTAGGGGCTCCTGCTTCATAAAAGATGACCAGACATTCTGCAGGACACAGAAGATATTGACTGACAAACTACCAATATAGGTCAAACAGTCTTTCATATTTCCTGATTCATGAAAAAGTCTTCCAGATACTATGCACCTGTAGACTGAAGATGGATGCCCCAGTGTTACAAAAGAACTTCAGGTGATTGTCCAGGCAGCAAGATGTCTCTGTGAATCCTAGAGTTTTGGAAGCTGCTTACAGTGCACTTCCTGTTTACTTAGGCAATATTATATCCTTCTAGGGCCTTTGATGAAGTTGAAGACTAGATAGTTATAGCTTTCCTTAGCTATGATAAAAACAAATTATATATGAAACTTTATACTCACAAAAATAAAATAAATGACAAAATATTTTCTTTAATTTTGCCAGATATAAATAGACTAAATACTTCAATTGTTATTCATGCCTGATACCTGCTTTGTTAATGTAATTTTACTATATCAAAGTTCAAACCTTCCTTTTTATTTAAACATAAAAGGAGAGATGATGTGGGATTCCCCTTTATATGCTACAAATATGTTTAATTACCTTTGGTTAATAATGAAGATGCTTTGGCCTATGGCAGGGCAGAATATAGCTAGGCCAGAAAACTAAACTGAATACAAGGAGACAAAAAAAATGGAGTCAGGCAGATGTCATGTAGTAGTCAAAGGAGAAATATGCCAGAACCTTACTTGTAAGCCACAGCCTCATGGAAATATGAAGATTAATAGAAATGAGTTAATTTAAAATGTAAGAGCTAGCTAGGAATATGTCTTAGCTGTTGGCCAAGCAGTGTTGTAATTAATATAGTTTTGTGTGATTATTCAGGTCTGGGTGGCTGATAAATGGAAGCACAGTCTCCATTTACACTTAATCCTTTTATTTATAATTTCAGATGAGAGTTTAGTATATAAAACATAAATATGCATTTAATATATAAAATTACACATCATATATTTATAATATTAAATATTAAATAGTTCTATACATATTCATAATCAAAGATACAGGTAAAATAATATAATTTTAGTTCAATCATCCTTTATCAAATCTGGGACAATTCTTGAAAATTTCATCATGATTATCTATTACTGCTTATGTACTGATCATTTTGACTCTAAGCCAGAAGCTGTTTATTTTATATCCTGGGTGATGTCTTTATTTACACTCAAATAAAAGTCTCTGGAATTTGTTCTTGTGGGAAGTAAAATCACTTGGAAGCAGTATGGTATGCTTGTATCTTGTTTTTCAACTTACATATGCATGCGCAGGGCAGCTCCTTTGTGCTAGCTTTTCTATGGGAATGAAACAGCTCTATTGTCAGAACTGCCATCAGTTTGCTTCACTGTGCAGCAATTCACCATGTCTGGGAGGAACGCTATGCTGCCTGTCTCTGTTCCTCACTATGATCTTGGTTTCCTCACTTCCCTAGAATTGTAAGCTATTTTTATTGAAGAATGCCAATGCCCTTTCCTATTTCTTGACGTTAAATGTTCTTTATTTAGGAAGCTGTCTCATCTCCTCTTCCTCTTTAGATTTTTCTCTTGGGTAATATCCATTGATTTTTATTGTTGTTTATTTGTTTATGTAGTGTCTTCTGTGTCACTGGCTCTGTTTTCGTCCATTTACTTTGTGGGATATACTGATAAAGCAAGCTTCAGTATACATCATTCCAACTTGATCAGATTAAACATTTCTCTGGTTCTCTAAGCATCTTTGACATAAATAGGAAAGCATACAGAGTTTGTAAATGAATTGGAATCTCCCGAATGTAAACTCGGTTGGAAGAAAGAAGAGCAGTATATTTTGGCACTCCAAAATTTGGAGTTCAAACTTAATTTATGCTAAACCATTTTACTGTTTCTATTGCCTCATCCCATGACACTTCTGAGATTTCAAATGAAAGCTTGGAATTTCACCAAGTTCCTGTTCTAGTTTGATAGGGCAGGAACTATAAACTATCTCCTCGATCTATGGTTGCTTTGATTTTGCAAGGTGAATCATTATTGAAACTCATAACTTCTCCTGTGTTCTTTACCATGTGACCCTCTGTTCTTACCAGTTGGAAGCCAACTAATAATTCAAAAAGAATTTAATGTACCATGGATATGGGGACTGCATGCTCTCTGATTGCTTTAGAAATACTTCTCAATTTTACCTTCTGTTGTAAAATTCTTCTGTAATCGTTGTGTCTTTTGTCCAGAAAGACTGCTGGTCATGCATGGGACATATGTGTTCTCAAAATCTTAACAGTGCCCTCTAGTAAAAAGCATTGTCTGTGAGGTGCTAACTTGTCAAATATAGTTGCACTCTTTCAAGTATCAGACTTCTCTTTTCTCCTGCGTGCTTTCTTATTTAGTTGCCTTCAACTACACGTCTTTTTGTTTCCAGCTTTAATCATCGCTATTGACAGAAAGTTTTATTGGTTATTCTTCCATGACAGCTAAACTTCTGTCTTTTATTTGAAGTGTTTAAAAAATATGAAGAGGAAAAGAGAAATAAAAAACCAAGCCAGTACTTGGACATCATTCCAAACCAATTGAATTAGATTATTTGCAAATAATATCCAGACTTCTATGTATTAATTTCTTTACAAATAATTCAAAGATGTGTAGAAGCTAAGAATTCCCAGTCTAGAAGAACAAATATTGACATCTGGACTGGTCTTATTATAATAAGTCATTATCTCTGGATTTGAACATTAGCAAGCTTTCTTGTTAGAACTTTACTGGGGCTTTAAGTAGCTCATGATTTGTGGAGCAGATGCACACCTTTCTTTCCCTTCTCTCCAGCTCTGATGCACCAATGCTTTATTAAATGTGCTAACAATTGGCTAAAAAACAAATCTATAATGGCAGTTCACTTTTCAGACCCCTTCAATTCACTGTACTGTTTCCCACTGTTCACCTGCATTTCTGTACACCTTAAAGAAGTCATGATTCTGATTAGAAAATCTACTTTTCAAAGTATTCTCCAAAGTCCACCCAGTTTCAGATTTATTGACAATGAGAGTTTAGAATCCAAAATGAATCAGTTTTATTACTTCATAGTTGTTTTTAGTATTCAAGGCTGTTATAAGATTCTCACTAGTTTTATATCACACTTATGAGTTTACTATAAAGTTTATTTTTATTTTGTAAGTGTACTATTTGTGAAATTGAAAAGTATACCCAGAATAATGAACTGCTGTTTGGGGATCATAAAGTGAAGTAAATCATGAGGAACTGGTCCTTACAAGCCCTTTCATTTTCTGCCATGCAAACAATTAAATACAATATTTTGTTCTTCAAAAATTGTAGCACTAGTCACAGTAGCTGAGTGACATCAAAACTTAAAACCCAACAATGAATGAGTGGATAATAAAAATGTGATACAAATGCATAGTCAGTCACAAAGAAGATCAGAATCATGACATTTGCAGGAAAATGGTGATCATTATCAGATTCATGTTAACTGAAAAAATGAAAACAAAACCTACTCAGAAATACATGGAAAACAGTTGCTTTCATATGGAGATGTGATTTTTAAAAGACAAATGTCTCATGAGAGTAAAAGGGAGATGGTTGAGATTAGGAAAATAGATAATTAAAAAGGGTATAAAAGAAGGCACTTGTAGGGGTACATAAAAACAAAATACATGATAGTGACTTGTGAAAATGTCATAGTAAAACCCATTGCTTGTACAATTCACGTAAGCTAACAATAGAAGTCCTTTTTCAATCAACATAACAGCCATGGATTCAATCAATATATTGTGACATTTAAGAGCTATGACACATATCTCCATCCAATTCCAGGAATCTGAGGAATGACCCTGAAAAAAATGGGGGAGAAATAAAATAAAGAAATATGAGATGGAGCTTGAAAAAGGTATAAAACATAGTCAAAATATTGGGTAGAATACAAATCTACAAAACAGTAATATTATTTAATCATTAATTAAACTATGTTCAAAAATATCCTTCATCACGTTTCTCCGTATTCCTTGAAAACGTATGTTGAACTAGACCACAATGATTTTTTTTCAGGATGGAAGGCCTGATTTTTGATCTATGGCTAATTAGCAAGTGAATGACACTCAGCATCTCCCTGTGTTTACAGAGCACACTAAGTGGCAGCACAGAAAGCCTTGCAAAGATGCCTTAAATCACAAGTATATCCATCTTACTTCAGCAACTTCCCCAGAAATTTGTTCTTTTTTTTATTTCTTTTAAAGAAAGAAAACAAACTCTCTTTTTTATTTTACATACCAATCCAAGTTCCCACTCCCTCCCCTCCTTCCATTCCCTCCACCCCCCCATTCGCTCCTTAGAGATGGTGAGGCACATTGCTTTGGGGAAGGTTCAAGGCCCTCTCTACTATGTCTAGGTTGAGCAAAGTATCCCTCCAAAGAGAATGGGTTCCCAAAAAACCAGTACAAGCAGTAGAGATATATCCTGGTACAACTGCCAGTGGCCCCTCAGTCTGCCTCAGCCATACAACTGCAACCCACATTCCGAGGGTCTAGTTTGGTACTATGCTGTTTCTTTACCTGTCTGGCTGGAGTTGGTGAGCTCCCATTAGCTCAGTTAAACTGTTTCGGTGTGTGTCCCCATCAGCATTTTAATATCATTGCTTATGTTCTTACTCTTCAACTGGACTTTGGGAACTCAGCCCAGTGCTCCACTGCAGGTCTCTGCCACTATTTCTATTAATTGCTGATAAAGGTTCTATGGTGACTTTTAAGATATTCATCAGTATAACTGCAGGGCAAGGCCAGTTTGGGCACCCTCTCTTTTATTGCTTAGGGTCTTAGCTGGGGTCAACCATGTGGATTCCTGGAAATTTGTCAAGGACCAGGTTTCTTGCTAGCCCCATAATGGCTCCTTAAATTAAATTATCTTTTTCCTTGCTCTCATCTCTGTTCTTCCTCCATCTCGACTAGCCCATTCCCTCAAGTTTTCCTTCCTCCTCCCCTTCTCCACTCTTTTTTTCCCACCCTTCCTTCTCCCCTCAGCCTCATGCTCCCAATTTTGTCAGGCGATCTTTTCTATTTTCCTTTTCCAGGTGGATCTATATTGTTTTTCTTAGGGTTTACCTTATTACTTAGCTTCTGTAGGGTCATGAACTATAGGCTCATTATCCTTTGCTTTACAGCTAGCATCCACTTATGAGTGAGTGCATATTATGTTCATCTTTCTGGGTCTGTATTACCTCACTCAGGATTTTTTTCTTTCTAGTTCCATCGATTTACATGCAAATTTCAAGATGTCATTGTTTTTTACTGCTGAGTAGTACTCCATTGTGGAAATGTACATTTTCTTTATCCGTTCTGTAGTTGAAGGACATCTAGGTTATTTCCAGGTTCTGACTATTACAAATAATGCTACTATGAACATAGTTGAACAGATATCCTTGTGGTATGATTGAGCATCCTTTGGGTAAATGCCCAACAGTGGAATTGCTAGATCTTGAGGTAGGTTGATTCCCAATTTCCTAAGAAATATTCATACAGATATTCTGAGTAATTGTACAAGTTTGTATTCCCACCAGCAATGGAAGAGTGTTCCCCTTACTCTCCAGCCTTGGTGTTTTTGATTTTAACTATTCTGACTGGTATAAGATGGTATCTCAGAGTCATTTTGATTTGCATTTCCCTGATGGCAAAAGATGTTGAACATTGTCTTAAGTGTCTTTTGGCCATTTGAGATTCTTCTGTTAAGAATTTTCTGTTTAGTTCTGCACCCCATTTTTCAATTGTATTATTTGGAATTTTTATGTCTAATTTTTGAGTTCTTTATATACTTTGGAGATCAGTCCTCTGTCTAACATGAGGTCAGTGAAGATCCTTTCCCATTAAGTAGGCTGCCTTTTGTCTTATTGACTGTGTCCTTTGCTTTCCAGAAGCCTCTCAGTTTCAGGAGGTCCCATTTATTTATTGTTGCTCTCAGTGTC
>LOJH01049902.1:0-12774 GCA_001685095.1 Ellobius talpinus
AGTGATTTAATTAATATAATTTCTGTGTGGTTATTTTGGGGCTAAGCTAGCCGGATGGCTGGGATGAACAAGCAGCCCACCTCCTTGCAACACCACAGTCCCTCATGGTGATCCTTTCATGAAAGAGTCACACAAATATGCAGAGGTGTGACTCCCAGATCTTAAGACTTCTCTTAACCCAGTCAGGTTAAAAGCCAACTTTTAACTAGCACAAGTCCACTTTTCATCAAAATACCCAATCATATCTCCTATCCTATGCTTCATTTTTAAACAAAGATGATAGGAATGTATAACTGGGCCTAATGGAATATAACTCTTCCACATACAACCAAAAAGTCTTTTCTAAGAATAGGTGGGTACCATGCTCTGATATGAATGCCTTTTGGAATGTTTCCTTGGGTACAATTTAGCAGATACTCAGAGGCTGTTCTACTACCATCTGGTGGTTGGGGCTGTGTTAGCTACATATTGAGCTGTTACAGAACTGGGTGTTCTCCCCAGTGTTATTCAGCACCATCCCCCAGGCAAAATAACTACCATTTTCACAAGTACAGTTGTGTCTGCTTACAAAAGATCATCACAGCTGGACTTGCTGGCTATTGAGTTCCCCTCCCAGAAGGGGTAGGGGTGGGGAGGATCATTGGACTTATATGCAAGTCTGCCTTAACTGCATGTAGCCTTGGAGTCTCAGAGAGAGGTTAGGTTATAGAAACTGAGGAAGATTAGGTGGGGAGTTGTTTATATAATTGTGAGTAAGCCATTATTCGTTCTAAGGGAAGACTTTTGAGTGTGGCTGCTTTGGGGCCACACACACAATGATGATGTGTGGAAGCTCATGGTGTCGTTATCAACAAGACCGGACTCATAATTAGTTTTCAGAAATGAAAAACACAAAATCACAACTGAAACCATACTTGAGAATTCCCACCTCTCTTTCTTTTATTGACAAACTAATGTTGAATTGCTTTGCCTATGAAAACGAGGACAGAATCTAAAACAATCTTGTCAACTCAACAGTTTCTAATACTGATAAAGACCTAATCTGCATGAATTACTTAAATTAGCATAAACATTGTAAAGGGGTAGGCCTGCTCCAGTGAAATAAACTGATACATGAGAAAACAGAAATTCATGGGTAGAGGCAGCTTCACTCATTCTGATGAACTATACCTAAAGGCATCTGTGAGCTAACCTTAGGTGCCTGAAGCATTCATTTCCTGCTCCTAGCATACATTGTCCTCTTGACCCTGATAGACACCAATATACACTGTTCCCAGCTACTAAAGAAGTCATCAAGAGGTTGGCAGCTGACCACTGTTGTGTCAGGAAGACAATTAGGGCCATATGTTAGCCATTCTGCTTACCACCCACAACCTTGTTCTATGAAACCCTGTTGTGCAAAGCTTCACGGAGGTTTCCCCTAAGGCAACAACTGGTGGGAAAATGTTGTTCAGTGATGCTGGACTCAGACTCGTCTCACGATGTTTTAAGTATCAGCCAACTGAACTGCAGGAGATCGTAAAGTCACTCTGATGTAACACCCAAAGAAACTGGAGCCGAGAGTGCCCCATGCACAATGACACAGATTCAGTGGAGAGTGAGAATTTCAATTTTATGTCATAGACAGTTCCTATTTCTGAGTTTTATAGTCATTCTTTGATTCTTTCGAGGTGGGAAAAAAATCAACGACACAAATTTGAAAGAATGGAATCACTGCCTCAGCATTGTACTTAGGGTGTGAACTATTGTGCCACAAATAACAAACACCTATAGACATAGGAGGAGCCAGAGTTCAAGGTCATTCTGTGCTACATAGTGAGATTGAGGTCATGAAAACCTGTCTCAAAACAAAACAAAGATCCAAATATTTGCAATAAAATAAAATAGTAATTACCTCTTGAAAGGCATTCTGACCTTCTTCCTTGATGAAATAAATGGAGGAAAACTAGCTTTCCTGCTAGCTTAGTGTGTTAGACCATCGGGTAATGGCTGTGTGGCCACTTTACTGCACTTCATTTATTGTAAAGTATTGCTGGAATGCTGTTAATCAGGCTAGAACTTTGTTGCATACTTTATCTTTCAGCATGGAAGTAGAATTTCAGTTGCCAGAATTAGTCATTCATTAAATTAGAACCAGAGTAATTCTTTTGTAACATTAAGCAAAAAAAAATCGCTTTTGTAATAAGGAAATCATGCCATTTGGGATAAGTCAAGCACATTTGACTGTACAAAATTCTACAAATTAGAGAGTATTATTGGGGCTGAGGAGGTGGGTCAGGGGTCAAAGCAAAGCTACCTGTGACTGGAGGCTGGGGATCCCTGGTGCAAGCTGGCTACCCAGGCAAGCTTTATTGACAAGTTCTGGATTCAGATAGAGACTCTGCCTCAATGAACATATTGGAGATCACCCTAAGGCCTTCACATGTGTGAGCAAACACATGCACCAGCACACAAACATGTATAACCATATAACACAGCACATAACATATACATATTAGAACAAAAAGAACATTACTGAAGACTTACAAAACTAGGTAATTAACTTTAATAACAGTCTTATAACTATATTCACACGTGTGTGGCTGTTTGTGGGCATGCGTATGTATACATGCTTGTGTGTACACATGTGTTTGTGTATGTGTATACACATGTGCATGTTTGTGTGTGTGAGCACATGTACACCTCTGTGTAAAATGAATCTGTTCATACTTTGACACTTAAATTTCTAGAAATTAGAAAGAACACAGAGAAACTAAAAAGTATTGCATGGAGAAACAAGGATTGAGCTTCAACAAACTCCAGCAGGAAGAAGAACGTTAAAAAGTATTACTATTCTGATTTAGGTCCTATATTTTCTAATTCACTTATCTTTATGTATAATTTAGCGATACACATCACCAAGTTCAACAAAATACAAAATAATCATTAAAAATGTTTTGTTGTTTTCTGATAATCAGTTTGTTCTTTTAGAACACAAGCACACTGAACAGACAAAGTCAGTCATGTCATGTGCGCCATAATGGTTGCATACTATTTTCTCCGAAAATTAATTTTTATTTGTTTTTGGTTTACTTTTGCATTGGGTTGCACCTTAATTATGCATCATCTTCACTCCAGTCTATTCTATCGCTATAAGATTTGTCAATGCAATGTAGAGCTCAATAAAAATCATTAAAATAAAAGTTTTGTCAATGCAATTTACAGGAGCACGGTTATTTATCCAGCTCTTTTTTTAATTTCTGTGTGTATCATTGTTCTCTTGTTTCTACTGTGGCATGGTAGAAGGAGAATCGATGAAGAAATCTGCAACACTGTTACTTATCTGCTGTCAAACATCCAGTTGTTTCCTTCCCTTTTACTGACGATGCTGTATGGTCTCTGTGTATGTGTAGAAACAGACCATTGTAAGTGTGCCTATTGAAGAGCAGAGTGGCTGAGTCACAAGGTCTGCCTACATGCACTCACTGAAGAAAGACTGCAGAGTGAAGTTAACCCTATTTATGCCTGAGAAACAGAAAGGGGCTGTCCTACATTAGTTCTGATGAGGAAAAGAACACCTCCATTTCAGAGCTTTTGTGTTTCCACCTTAGAGAACGCCCTTCACTGATGAAACTGAATGAGTGAGGTGGTCCCTCTCGTTCACCTCTGCAAATGCCATGCTCGTTGGCCAATTCCTGTCTCTACCTCCCATCTCCTAGCAGGGACCTGTGGGGATGACCAATCTTCACACACAGATGTGAGTTTGGGGGATCTGAATTCAGGTGGGCAGGCTTGCACAGCAAGGGGCAGTCTGAGATATTTCCCCAGCCCCGGTACAGATATTTTTTTAGAGTGTACGTATTGATGAATGTTATGCATATTTAAACCATTGCAAGGAACACACAGAACAAAATATATACCATTCCTAGCACACCAGAGGGTGGTCTCATGCATTCTCCCAGCCAAGCCTCACCTCTTACCCCACAGCTACCAGTGTAGAGAGACTTGAAATTTTATCCTTCACCTTCATGAATGGAATCACACACAACAGAGCCTCTTAGGGCTAGTTTTATCCATGAATTGTTATGACAGTGACATGCTTTCTTCAAGCAGCAGCAGGTGTCTTTGGTAGCAATGCAGTTTCCCATTGAGCAAACTCAGCTCCATTTTCCCACGTATCCTACTGTTGACTGGAGTTTGGTTGTTTGAAGTTTGATATTGTCATGAATAAGCTGTGATTGACCACGCAGAGAATTTTGCAAATATTTTGTGCATTTATCTCCAGGCAGATACATGAATTCTTTTTCAGTTTTTCGAGACAGGGTTTCACTGTATAACAGCCTTGGCTGTCCTGGAATTAGGTCAGCCTCTGCCTCCAAAGTGCTGGGATTAAAGGTGTGTGCCAACACCACCAGGTTCCTTTATCACATTTGTATATATTTATATAACATTTGTAATAAGTAAACATGTACAAGACTATGCACATTTGCTTGTGGGTCAGGAGATATTAGTCGACATTCAAAACCATTTCCAAAGTGCTTGTTCCATTAAATGTCCTAAGAGCTTCATAGAAGCGGCTCCGGTTACATGATGTCCTTGCCAAGAGTCTACAGTTTGGTCATTTTAATTATAGCCATCCTCTTACATGTGGGGCAGAAGCACATTGTGCCTATTTTTATCAATATTTAAGTTTATTTCTCTGCTCTTTATTAGGCAGCTAGTCTGAGAAATGTAATCTGGGGCACACAGCAGCAATCATTGCAGTCATCTCACACAGGGCAATTTCCTGCTCCAAGATAAGCAACTGCTGTCCAACAATAAATTAACATAGAAATTAACTTCTGTTAACCTTATTTTCCATATCATATCACTGTAGATACAAAATCCTTATATCTTTTTATTTGTTTTTTTTTATTTTCATTTATTCATTGGCAGTTTCGTGCATGCATGTGATGTGTTTAGATCGTATTCACATGCCCCCCCACCTCACACTCCTCCTGGACACCCCTCTGGGAAGAGTAGGACTTACCTTAGACTTTCTCAGGTTCCCTGACCAAAGGACAAAGGGAGCTTTAGTTCTGTGTCCTTGTCTAGGAGCACACTTGGCAAGGCTGGTCTGGGGCTGGAGCCAATGCCTCAAGGAAGCATCAAGATTGCAGTATCTGGGGGTCTGACTTATCTTCCTGGGTTGTGGCTGTCAGCTCTTGGGCAGCTGCAGCTGCCGTCCTGGTGTTCTCTTTGCTAACACTGTCTGACTTAGCTCTCTACTGACCTGGGCTGCTTTCCCTCCTGTAAATAGCCTATATTTTCTTGTATTTGTTATCAACATATGCAAGACTCACTGGTCTCAGATATTGCTTCTATATTCTTAATTTCTCATCTTCTCTATTTCTCATCCCCTCCCCTCCCACTCAAATCTTACTATTTTCTGAGGCCCTTATACCTGCTGATTTTGAACAACCCTTCACCATCCCCCTTCCAAATTCATTTCCTCCTGCTCCTCCTGCTCCTCCTGCTTGTTCCCCCCTCCTCTCCTCCTTTTATAACTTACTGAGTCATTCAATTTAGTGATGCCCATAACGGGATGCATGCAGAGCACCATCCACTTGGGCATGGGACAACCTCCCATGTGCTGCAGAAGAAAACCCTGTCCTCCAGCAGACATTTCATTGGTGAATCTTAAACCAGATTTCCTTCTAAATACTTTTTAGAATAAAATACACTTCATTGTACTGTTCAATACTGTTTGCCTAGAATTCTGTTTACTTACAAACCGTCACTATTGATATGCAAGCTTCCACGGTTGACATTTTTATTAATTAAAATTATTCTTTGACAATTTCATACACATACAAAATGCATTCTGACGGATCTCTCACCCTGTTCTACCCCTTCCTACCCCCTCATCCCACTGCCTCTTTACAAATCGCTTTCCTACATTCATGTCTTTTAGTGCTTGGGGTTCCTTTTTTTGTTTTTGTTCTTGTTCTTGGCTTTTGTGACCCAACCAATTGACTCAGGGCCACTCGGATGCCTACAGGTTCAAGAATATCCACTGGACCTTGGTGGGCTCACAAGTAGGTAGCCAACTGAATGTAATGACTTCCCCCTCCTAGATCTGTTGACATTTTGTGTTCTGTATCTTGGGATAATCAATATCAAAATTGGGTTTCCGTTACATAAAATAAGACCTTGAGAGGGTCTCTGCTTCTCCCTAGAACTAGTCAGAAAGCATTGGTTAGCTCTCATACAGAGCCAGGGAGGAATCTTTATTTCCTCGAGACAGACGCTGCTTGCAAAAACGTATGTCCTTTTGAGCCATCTCTACTTTTTACTTGTTAGTTTACTCAGGTTGTCTCACAGGTGAAGCATGGCTGGACTCACAGACCTGGTCAGACATCCATGATCTGAACCTGTCTAGCTGTGTGGCCTTTGGATAGTGACATGCTGGTGCCTCCATTACTTCATCTGAAAATAAGGATAATAAGATAAAACACTACTCACCTCAGGAGCTTGTTGTGAACAAGAGCTGAGGTATGGGACACCCTTGGAACACTGCCCAGTATAGACAAAACAGCCCTTAGTGCCATTATTCACTCTCTTCGGGGGGCAATTTCATCCATTTACATTCTTTCAGAAAACATTTCATCAAATTAAATTGCACAATATGATCATAGTTGTCTCTTTTGCATTTTTAAAATTCCCTTCATGTCTTTGTTGTTTCCCATTAACATTTTTCATGTTTTATTTAGTAGCGTTCTGCTTCCTTCTCTCTAACAATTTAAAATTTTTTATGGTCTATTTTCACCCCCCCAAGAACTCACATGAGATTTAATCGTTCTTTTTAATAATTTTTAGTTCCTAATTTATTATTGTCTCCTTGAATTTTATCTATTTTCCTTTGCTTTCTTTAGATTGTCTATGACTTTTATAAATACTTGTGTTGGGCATTTATTTTACTGTTTATTAATCATTTAGTGCAGATTTCATTTTCACTAAATAATCTTTTACAAAAACTTTTTAATCTCTTTGTTTCTCTGTAGCTTCAATCTTCTAGTAGATATGGTTGAACTTATTATTAAAATGTATATTTTTAATTCATGGGCTTATTGGGGTTTTACTAATGGGTAGTCTGTATTGGTAGCATCCTGCACTTTACAAAAAGATAGTGAAAATAATGTACTTTTATTGTTCTCCAGTACTCTGCTCTTCTGGGTCACACAGTTCTGCCTTATGATGCGGATGGATGACGTCATTTATCTTGGTTTCTGTCCCACTGTCAAACTGATTCATAGCTTACTACAAAATCTTTCCCTGGTTCTCCTTTCATCCCCTGAAAATGACAGCTATACAGACCCAGTCTACTTAATTGTGACTCTTGTCATCTTGCTTACATTGTTTGAGACATATGTGTTGGACGGAAGTACCAGATTAAAGATAATCATCACTGTTTTTCTTCTGACATTGTGCTAGTTTATGTCTAACGAATACGGGTGCCATGTTGGTTGGTGTTTTGATATTTACATACTGTCCTATTTTATCCCATTTAATCCATTTTAACTGATTTTGGTTTATTCTGAAGTTAAGAAAATGATTTGTTTGTGTGTTTTCTCACAACATACTTTTATATTCTTTCTGTTTTTAATTTTCTAAATTCTTTTACCATGCATTTCACTCAAAATGAGTATTACTGTTCAGCTTTTTAAGATTTATTTTATTTTTAATTATGTGGTTGTGTGTGTGTATGTGTGTGTGTGTGTATGTGTGTGTGTGTGTGTATGTACAAGTTGAGTACAGTACCCAGAGAAGCCAGAAGAGGGCATTGAATCTGCTGGGTCAGTAGTATAGGTGGCTGTGAGTGGCTCGATGTGGACGCTGGTTCCTCTGAGAGCTGAACCTGTTCTTACTGCTCGCCCTTCTCTCCAGCCCCAGGTTTTGCTTTGTAACTGAACTGGCTTTTCCCTTGTGGGTTCATTTATATTTATAATTTGATAATTACAGTTACAATTTGATAACTATAATTTACAATAAATTGATTGCTATACCATGCATTTATCAATTGATTTCTGTACCATGCATCCTGGTTAATTTATTCTCATTATTTCTTTTAGTGCTGTATGACCAGCCTGGCTTATTTTATTTCACTTTGGATGTAGGTCTTTATATAGAGACATACAAGTGATACCACATTTTATATATATATGATACAGTTGATGTGTTGTATGATCAATAACAGAACTGATATTTCCTTTTATATACTTTTTCCTCTTTTGTTTCTCTATTAACCATGTTTTGGGGAACATAGTTCCCAGAAATGTGACTACTTGATTTATCAGTTTTAAAAACATGAACTTTACCAATAAGGTTTTAGTAACAAAGACAATGAAAATGATGTACTTTTATTATTTTCCACTCCTCTGAATTTTCTGTTTCATATTTTCATTTTAGAATCTCTGCCTTTTGATATCTGTCACCTCTATACCCCATTCTCTCATTTGTTTTGGTCTCTGACCCACTGTTAAATCAAGCCGGGGCTCACTCCAAATCCTTCCCCTGGATCTCCTTGAATCTCTTTACTGGCTCAAGTTTTTTAAAATAATGACTTAAAAGAAAGTTCATCAGAATCACAATACTTGCATTCTTATCTGTCTGAATTCTTGTTTTTCTGCTTTGTTTTTATTTTTGTATCAAGCATGCCTGGGTGCATAAATAAATCTGTGCTGTTGGAGGAGGTCTTGTAATATCGTCCTTCTCCTCAATGACCACCACTCCTGATTTAAACCTTTTCGTTTCTTGCTTTGCTGGTGGCTTGGTGATGTATCAAAACTCAGGGTCTTGTGAATGCTAGGCAAGTACTTTACCACTGAGCATTCTCCCAGGCCCTGACAGTGGCTCTTCCTGTTTCCTCTCTTCAGCCTACAAATGTCTCCAGATGGTCCTTCAGGCCGCTTGGCTTTTGTTGATGTTTTTGTATATGTTGCTTGGTTAATTGACTATTTGTATGATGGTAATTTAAAACATAGGAAAAGCAGCTTTCCATGTTAAAACAGGAAGCCTGACTATCTTTCTGTGTATCACCCATTCTATTGCCAGATTCAGTTGTGTTATCTTTGGAATCCTGCTAATAGTTGTCTCACCTCTTGGTTGAAGGTAATTGTTTGAAAAGGTTTGTGTGTGTTTTTTTCCTTCTTCCCTCTCTGTCTGTCTTTCCTCTTTCTCTTCCCAATTCTGCTTGTTACCACAGAGTATGGAGTACACCATATAGCTATTTCTCCAGGCTGGCTCATATGTGATTGTAGAGTACCGGCCAGGACCTCCTCTATGCCAGTTTTGTTCTTTCCTGTTTTTTTCCAGTCTCTGTGGAGCTTGGTAGTGGTTTTGTGTGTCCTCATAGTAATTTTTGTGGGTTCTCACAGTACGTTTTGTGTGTGACTTACAGATAGAGCATGGAATGTTCAGTGACTCTGGTGTAAGACGTATTAGAGAAGAGGATGCCAGTTGATGTAACTTATGAGTAGCAGATTTTTTTTTCTGTCATTTCTCCAAATTCCAGGGTTCAACCTTCATACCTGGGTATGGGCAATAGGACAGCGAACCTCAGGCTTGGGCACTTATTCAAGAGCAGTGGAGCCCTGCTTAGAGCTGGCCATCTGTACCTCATGTTTCTGTTGATTCTCTCCTACAATCATTTCTATTCCCTCATAAACAGAAGGCAGGAATAGCAAATGCTGAGAAAAGGCCCTGCATTAAAAGGCTGTACACCCAGTGTGGCCTCTATCCTAGACTTCAGGGAGTATTTTCATGTTTGTACTTATTTATTATTTAATAGATGTTTAACTAAAATTAATTCCATCACTCACCCCTTGCCTTTTCTCTGATCAGTCCCTCCAAAGTCTCCTACCTGCATTCATCCCAAGCTCCTCCATTCTCTAACTGATAGTCTCTTCTTCCCCAGTTATTGTTATACATACATGTTAGAGGTGCCAAAATATATAAATATACACTGCTAAGTCTGGTTTTGCCATCTGTGAGTACATGATTTTGGGCTGATCATTTTGTGTTAGACAACCAATTGGGGATCTCTCTCTGGAAGACACTAATTCTCCCTCTTGCAAGAGTCATCAGTGGCCTGTAGTTCCCTGCATGGGGGAGGGGATCTCCTTTTATTTGTCCCCTTTCACATTAGCACATCTGATGATGTTGCCATTGTTCAAGTGTTGTTGATGCAGAAATCTTTAAGAAGCTGTTTCACAGCATAGTTCTCGATACTCTGGCTCCTACAATCATCCCACACCCCTCCATGATGTTCCCTAAGCCGAGAAGTGGAAAGCCTGGGTACACTTATGGGGCAAAGGGTTTAAATTATACCCCTTCTTGCATTCCCACTCTGACTCTGGGCTGTGCTTCTGTGAAACGTAAAAATATTGAAGGTGGAAAGGAAGAGAGAAAACTTTGAATGAAGTGGTTTATTTATTCTGTATTGGGACAGAATATAAATAAGAATATTTGGCTTTTTTTAAACTGGCCTCAAATCATCCTGCCATTTGGAGTAGGTAAAATTATATATGGATCATCATATTGTGTTAACTATAATTTATTACATTGATATGAATATATAATATCAGCATATTTATAATATACAATAGTCTACTTAAATCACAGCTTAAATCTGTTTATCTTTCTGTGGCCCCACCTCTCCTTCCTGTTACGTTTACCTCCAATATCAGTGTCAGGTTACACCCGAGAAACAACAAAGCCAAATTAAAGATAAAAGTGTAATTGCAAAATAAATAAGACAAAGAATATAAATACTTATAGAGACAAATATACATTTGCACACAACACACACACTCACACTTACAAAGTCCTGTTTGCTGTTGTATTGATTGGCAAGTCCTTTTCCTTAGTCAACTATGCATTCAACATTGATTGATTTATCAGCACCTAACTCCCTTAAAGGCTTTAAAAACCTTTGTCATGTATTGCAAATAATATTTGTTCCTTTATAGTTATTGTGACAAGTGTCATGTATCTGATTATATATTTCATTTCTCTGTAGTGTGTGTTCATACTTCCTTTGTCTGCCCTACTATGGGGGGGATGAGAAAGGGAGAGACGGGAAGGAGAGAGAAAGAGAGAGAGCATGACCAGGATTTGGTTTGGATTGGATTTCCTTATTGACAGTTTTGTCCTTATCCTCTGTCATTTATTTCTAACTTTAATCATATAAATTATTTTTACTGATTTATTTTTACTTGTATCCATCTTTTCTAGCCTCTTCTTACCTTCTTATGCAATCCTTGATATGCATTGAACATACGCAATGTCTATAGGACATACCCCTACCCTTTGAGGTTATTTATGTTGCTTTAAGGTTTTCTTTGAGTATTCTGAACACTTGTCATCGGGTATGTGTCATAGACTTCTTTCTCTCTACTTCGATTTCTCGCTTTCTCTAGTACCATTTTTCATGGAGAAGCACTCCAAATTTAGAGAATTCTATTGCTTTTTAAGCACCACTATCACTTTATAAATCCCTTTTTAATTCCCTTTCATGAAGATGAAGCTTATGTCTGCATCATTTTTTTCATTTTAGATTTAAAGCTTTCAACTCCTCAAAGGTAATTTATATATTAACATGTAATCAAAACCCAAGGAATCGATATTTTGACATTTCTAGCCATTTTCACAGCATTTACATTACACTTTCCTCAACAAAATTCTGTCCCTCATATCTGCCTAAATTTGTCAGTTTTTCTTTCCTACATTTGGGTCTTTTTACCCTATCTGTTATTGGGAGGAATTTACATAACAGTGCAATATGACATTTCCTAAAAGAAAAATTGAAGTCAGCAGTTCAGTTATCTGACTCAAATGTTAATCTCAGGAGAAAAATTTTTAACCAGATTCAATTTTATAAATGGTTATGGGCTTTGTCAGTTTTCCATTTCTTTTTAAATTAAACATGCAATTTATATTTTATCTTCTAAATGTTTTATTTTGCCTGATATCCTTACATTAAACTTATGCTTCATTAGAGTTTCTATTGCTGCAATAAAATACATGACTACAGACAGCTTGGGGAAGAAAGGGTTTGTTTTTAATTTTCAATTTACTGCTTGCAGTCCATCATGAAGGAAAGCCAAGGCAGGGACTCAAGGTCAGAACCTAGAGGCAGAACCTCATGAAGTGGCCATGGAGGAATGCTGCTTGCTGACTTGCTCCTAGTGGCTTGCTTAGCCTGCTCCCTTAAATACCCCGGGACTGCCTGCCCAGGGGTGCCCTTCCATAACAATCATTAATCAAGACAATGTTCAACAGACTTGCCTACAGGCCAGTCCTGTGGAGGAATTTTATCAGTTAAGATCCCCTCTTCCCAGATACATCTAGGTTTGTATCAATTTAACAAAACCAACCAGCACAAATTATCTATTTTAAAAAATCAATTTCAAATTTCTATGTCTGAGTAATTTTCTATTTCTAAAATGTAATTTGCTCTTAAAAAATTATCTCTCTTTAAGTTTCAAGTGTCTATTCATTTTCATTGCATCGTATTTACGACATCCCATGATACCCTACTAACTTGTACAGGCTTTGAAAATATTTTTGTGCATGGTGTATATATATAATGTTTGCAAACATGCATAAATACATATATGGAGATGAGTGGCTGTGTGGGTGTGAAGCAGCCAGTAGAAGACACTGGGTATCCTGCTCCATCCCTTCCACCTCATCCTCTTGACACAGGGTGAAAGACCCTCAGGTCAGGATCTTCAAGAGAGTGAGAATTTCTTC
>LOJH01049904.1:0-12774 GCA_001685095.1 Ellobius talpinus
CCTTTGCCCCTTCCCTTCAGTTCTCTTCTCCCTCTCAGAACCTTTCCTTTCCTTTCCCCTCTTTTCCCTCCTCCTCTCCCTTCCCTCCTCCCTTCTGTCTTCTCTCTTTCCCCTTCCCTCTCTCTTCCTCTCCTTCCCTTTTCTTCCCCTCTCCCACCTCTTTCTCCCCTCTTTCCTTTTTTCTTTCTCCCTTCCCTTCCTTCTCCTCCTGTTCTGTTCATTCCTTCTCTTTTCCTTAAATTAAAAAAAAAACAAACTATAAGAAAATATTGATTTCTCTGGAGGAAACATTTCCTCTGTGGATGTATTCTAGAATTCTAAACTTAACATGTTTCTTTTGCTACCATGACCATGGGAACCAAAATCTAGGACTATTCACATTTGAGCAGAGCTGTGCGATTTCTTCACTGTTTTGACTCATTTTAAATCTCACCTTTAGTTTTCCCACTATCTTATTGTGTTTTTATAAGCAATCACAAACTCTTTTGAGAATGAGACAAAACATAATTAGATTCACTAATAAGATGTTAATTATTATTTATCTTGGAGATTTAATTTTAACCAGTTGTGTTGGTAGTATATAAATAAAATACTCCTTCCATCCACTTTCCTGGCTTTCATATCATCTCATCTAAAGCTGGCTCTGTGACCCCCCTAGCCTGGGCCGTCTGACTTTCCTTCATCTTCTCCTTTAATAACATGGTCATTTGCCCTTATCCCTTGTATCTGACATCATCCACATGGTACCTGTCATTAGATCGCTAAGCTCCATAGCATGTTGTATGTATCTGGCACACAGCACAGAAGGCACTAACAAATGGTCAGATGGCAGTCTTCTTTAGTGATATAGCATGTGTACATGTATTAATTGGTGGGCCATCTCATTGAAAATGACTTGTTAACTTGATATGGTTTTAGTTTCATTTGCATCCGAATACATGCAACTAGTAGACAGTTCTGAGAGAAAAGGTCAAATTATGTGAGGTTATTGATCTCAAATCTGAAAATTTTAACATGCACTTGCAACAAAATGGTAGGCTCTCATTGACTTAATATATTCTCACTGGCTTAATATGCTTTATAATTATCAAAACTTAAATTCAAAAATTTTCCTTTTTGATTTTTAATTTTAAGGGCTGAAATACTTTTGAATTTGTTTTGGACACACTAGTCCTAAAGGCATGGGATGTCTGTATGAAGCACACATTTTTTTTGACTCTGAAGTGTCTGCAGCTAATTGTATTGACTTCTTTTTGAGGAGAGGTGACTCTTCTGCTCACATACAAGAAGTGGGACAAAACCCTAGGCCCAGAAATGGTCAGCACTCAGTACAAATGGTTAGAAAATGTGATGAAAAACAAATATTTTTGAGACAGGGTCTTGTGCAGTCAAGTCTGACCTTGATCTCTTGATCCTCCTGCCTCCACGTCCCGAGTACTGGGATTCTATGCATAATCACCATTCTCAGCTCTGTAATGTTTTAAATACGTTTTTAAAAATGTATTTATTTATTATGTATATAGTATTCTGTCTGCAGGCAAGAAGAGGGAGCCCGGTTGAATTACAGATGTTTGTGAGCCACCATGTGGTTGCTGGGAATTGAACTCAGGACCTCTGGAAGAGCAGCCAGAGCTCTTAACCTCTTAGCCATCTCTCTAGCTCCATTTTAAATCTTTTGATACTGCTTCGTAGTCAAGCTTTCAGTTCTGCAGTAGAACAACCCAAGTCTAGTGATCCTACAGGTACTTTTATGTCATTGCCTCTTGTAGGCAGAAGTCTGTAGCTGTTCTTCTGGACCATTGCTTTAAGAAGAGTTAGAAGGTAGTACTCACAGGCATTTCTTCTGAACTCATGAAGCCAATTCTGGCAGGAGCATTCTGTTGAAAAAGAAACAATGCATCACTTTATGAACTAGAAGTCCTTCTGACTTTCCTATCTACCCAAGACAATGTAAAAACAAACAAACAAACAAACAAACAAACAAACAAACAAACAAAGTATTCCCCTAAGACTTAGTAGTGCTGTGTCCAGAGGCAGAGAGCTGAGTTTTTATTAAGTAAATAGAGCCAATCTGACAGATTTAAAATTAACTTTTTCTTTAATGCCATTGTGTGTGTGTCTGTCTAGAATTATGCAAATAGAGAAGTGTGCCATCTTACTATTTAAATCATAAATGTAGGTATTTAGGGAATATTTATTTGGAATAGCTTGTGTTAGGTACGAATTCTATGATTTTTAGCCCTGAAGATGGTATCTAATTGATGCTCTTTTACAGAAGATGAACTTACCAATTGGTTTGCTCCATAAGACATGTAAAACATTCCTGGGTAAAACTAAGCAGAACAAAATAGTTATATAAAAAAGTGAATCTTCCCAAGATAGATCTTTTAAGTAAGTTTCAAACACAGAAGTAGAAGTAGGAGACAGAGACTTACAGCTGATGGTTTATTGTGTGCCATTGGTCCCCGAGATATGGAATGGGCTATCTGGAACACCTTTAACAGGTAGAAATCATAGCAGTTGATCAACACAGGCAAATATCCACTGCAACAACTTTTAAGAGCTCCAGGAACATAGTTTTTGATTGATCAGTGTGAAAATTAGTACTTAATGGTTAATAAAAAAGAAACTCAGAAATATTCCACATACATAGGTAAATAAGAAAATAAAAAATTCATCTAAGCTTTTTAAGATATAGAGATACTTTTTCTCTATGACAGTATCTCATTGAGATCTGTACTTACTGTTGGAAACTGTGGATCAGCAAAGTCCATTAGTGGGACCTGTATCATGAAGAAGTAGTGAAACTATCAGTCAAAACAGACAAATGGATTACTCACTTACCTTGTTTGTAATTACAGTAAAGCAGTCTAAAATGTTTCTCAGTTTTATCCTGTTTAAGTCTTGGGATGACCTCTGCCTTCACAACTGCCTTTTACTGACATGTCTCAAGTGAGCCTGTAGGGAACATGTCTATCACGATTTGCTGCACGTTAAAGAGTAAATGGTAATGAGTGTTGGAATGAGCACATACTTGAGTGGTTTGAAGTCTGGTACTGCCACTTAGTTTTAGTGTAATCCTTGGAGAATTTTGTAGCTTCTAAAAAATTTGTTTTCTTAGGTCTGTATGTTTGTTTGTTTATTGTTTTCCTGAGGCAGGGTTTGTTTCTCTGTGTAGCCCTGGCTATCCTGGAACTTGCTCTGTAGACCAGATTAGTCTTAAACTCAGAGATCCTTTTACCTCTGCCTCTTGAGTGTTGGGATTAAAGTTGTGCTTCAAGCCTGGCATCATCTTAGGTTTAAAAAGGTTCATAATATTTCTCTTTTTAGGGTTGTAGTCAGGGTGATAGGAGGGAATTAAATGCCTGCTACGTAGTATTGGTAGTTGCATGGCACCTTTCTTTTTCTATTCATTGTTCTTTTCTTTACATCATTACAAGGTAATCTTGCACAGCTGTATTTTATCTGCAGAAATATAATAATCCAATATTCTTTTTGTTATGCAGAGGAAACAATTACTGTGCTAAGTATTATCAACACTGAAAAACCCACGGTAGTGAGCCTGGACGTCTCTGGACTGTCTTATTCCAAAGAGAAGGTTCTATCAGGACAAGTTTAGAGATGCAGATCTTTTGGAATCTGTGACATTACTGATAGCAAGAATTATAAATGGATATATATATGTCTCATGAAAGAATATTAACAAAGTATTCATTTTTTAGTGTTTTAGGCCCAAGAGATATGAGTATTTAATTACGTCCTTTCAGTTAATTTTCCTTTCGTTGTGTTCATGGGTGATCCTGATCTGCTGTCAGAGAGTTACCTCAGGTGTTGGTGTGTTCTCTGCTGGCACGTCCTGCGGCTGCTCATCTGCTGCTTTCAGTTCTCCTTCCTGCAAGGGCAGCTGTCCAGGGTGCATTGGAGGCTGAGGCCCTGGCTTCTGGGGTGTGACCTGGACACCAGTTGCTGCGGTGGGCTGGAGGAAGGGTTTCAGTCCTGGCTGGTGAGGCTGCAGGGATGGCTGTGATGGGAGAGGTGGGGGATGCACAGGCAAAGAATATTCATACTGTAGAGAAATTTGAAAAGAATGTCAGAAAGAGATGGTTCATTGAACCATGGTGCCTAGAATTTCTACAGCAAAGTGCTTGGATGTTTGCTGTTTGGAAGGGAGTAGTCTCGAAGCAGAGTTTATGCAGGAGGTGGAGGCAGTGCACTTGGGAAAGTTTTAAGCGTACTTACCCCTCTTGCTTTGATGGGACCATTGTTTCTTGGGGTCCAGAAATCTATGTGTCTGAACTTTCTGGTAGAATGACTCATTTTTCTCCTCTGGATAACCACCACTATCTGTATATCTTTATTTCACCATTTTCTTACTAGATTATAGAATTTGTCACAAACTTCTCCCTAAGTCAACTGACAGAGAACAATATCTTATCTTTATTCCCCCCTGTATTAATATGGCTACTAATAAGTGCTCAGTGTATATGGGTATGTACTTAATATATTTTGTGGCTTAATAAAAGGATAAATTATTTTAAAATACTCATTTTTTATCATAAATGTACTTTGGAAACAACCAAGTGAAGAGACGACCACTGATAACGTAATTTCTGTGGTCGGTGTGGCCTTGTAGATAATGCTGATATGGAAGTCCATGTAGTTTTAAAACTAACTGTTGAACTACCATGTGATTTTTTTGTATGTTTTCGGAAATTATTTGTGATTGGATACATATTAATTATAAGTTAATTACTAGAACTTGTTTGGAAGTCTCATACTATTTTGGCTCTGCTTCTGTCTTCAACCATTGCCCATGCATCAGCTCCCATAGCATTCATTACTACTATCTCAATTAATACCTTAAATATGTCCCATCACGAGCCTGTGATCCATTCTAAAATGCCCTTATTTTTTATCCCCAAATCATGATTTGGATGATATTCTTATTAGGAACCTAGTAAATAACAGTTGACAGATTGATATATTTATTGGTTTCTCTCATGGTGTTGTCATTCAGGATGGTTATTGTCATTTGGAATTAGTCTTTAGGTAATAATTTAGGAAATTTTATTAAAATGTATATTGTACAGTGTATAATATGTTTTTATTTCTGAGGTTTTTTATTGTTACTGATGTCTTTACTGTAGATCTCTTACTTCAGAGGCTATTTGAAATAAAAATACAAATTTGTTTTAAAATTGAAAAATTTCCTGAGTAGCAGCAGTTATAGGAGTTTATTTATTTGATACTAGAGGAAAGTTTTTTTTATTCATTACTAATTTCTATCTGTTGCTAGTAGGTATCAATTTCAAGAAGAGAAGTAGGAAAAGATCTTGAAGCTTGGAGTTTGAACACATGGATACAATTAGCTTACCTGTTGGGTTTCATGTTCTGTTGGTCTTATCCATGGAAAAGAGCTATGCGGTGGGAGGAGACCATGCAGCCATAAAGTATTAAGTGCTTTCCCGAAGCCGAGTCTGGAATACTGACAGGAAGGAGGAAAGCATACACATGCTTCAGTACTAGTTAGGAGATGAGAACAAGAAGAAAAGCGACACTGCTTGATATAAAATGGATAAATCAATTTTCCCTTCCAACAAAATTAAATTATGTTCTGGGCCAAGTCACAATATACCATATTCTTGGTTCAGATTTAGCAATTGGGGATTTGTGTTTGGGCCATTTAACAAAATTATTAGTGTAAGAAATGGTTTTGTCTTCCTTAAGGAAATTCACTGCCTGCATTCTGATGGTTGATTTTTTGGTGTTTTGAGACTGGATTATAGTACACCAGTCACTAGATTGGTCTTGAACTTACAGTCTTTCTGCTTCAGTCTTCTGAGTGCTGGACATAGTGTTTTTACTTTCCTCTGCCTTCACATATCACTGCTACTCTAGTTCATCTTTTCAGACTGACCATTTAGCCCAGGCTGGCTCAGAATGCACAGCATTCTTCCTGCTGTAGTCTCCAGCCACTGGGATTGCAGGAGTGAGGCCCATGTGTGGTTATCACACTTTGTTTTGCTTTAGTCTTTTTAAATCATCCATTTCTTCTCTTAATGTTTAGGTATTGTCAATTAATAAACAAAATTAGCAATTACTGTGCTGTTGCTGTCACAGCCTCCATCCATGAATATTCATAATAAATATTTGAAAATAAAGTTTCATGGAGATCTCATTCATCTCCAATAGTTACCTGAGAAAGCGCATTGAGTCCCTGCAAGCTCCCCAACTGTCTCATTGTCTATAAAAAAAGGTGGGTTAGTGTTCTAACATGTTAGATGTCCATATAACACAATTGATTTCTCATGATGTTTAACATTATCAAAACAAATCTTGGGGTAGGTCAACTTGAATAAAGCTAAAGTGGATACAAATTATCACTGAAAGAAAGAAATGTAGACTATAGCTTTGCTGCTGACATGGTCAGTCTGTGAAAATATTGAGCTTGCTTTTGCCATTCATTACATGGGAAAATACTAGTTAATTGGGTGTCAAATTGAGACATAGGAAAATAGCTCATTTAATAGCACATTCAATACAAGAACATTTATGAGAATGTTGCTTTATCAACTCTCTTTATTCTCATTTAAATTATTTTAATTTATTTATTTTACAAAATCAGCCTGAAAAAGAATTTGGAAAAACAGGCAATACAAATAAACTCTCACTTTTCCCCCCAGCCAAAAAGGATCTCAATATAATAGATATTAAACATTGTAAGAGGTGGCATCTAGGTAGACTTCCGAGAATGCAATTATTTCTATATAAAGTAAATTTCATTTTTATTTTGAGACTGGGTCTCCATGTAGAGCCCAGGTTGTTCTCCAACTCATGATCCCCTTTCTTGCCTCAGTCTTCCTGTTTGTTGGGATTACAGGTGAGCTCTATATGCCTGGCCTAGAGTCACCTTTTAAATGGGAAAAGAATAATGTCTCTTGCATTGAATTTGAGCTTAAACGTGAGGGAGAACCTCAATGAAGTTAGCTTTCCTTGAAAAATAACTATCTGGCCCATATATGTACTGATTGCTCTCAGATGACACAATTAACTCTGTGAAAAATTGTGATACTTACCATCCCACAGGTATTTTCTGTTAGCTTTTCCATTATAAAGCCTTCCTGTTTTACTGTGTTTTTCTAAACTAATGTTAATGCTACTGATAGGAACTTTCTTAACAGCTAAACTTTGTGCTAGCATGCTTGTGCCATGAGATCTTTATTGTCTAAGATATATGCAACAGAGCTAAAGGAAAGCTCTTTCCAACTACAGAATAATGTGCTTCAACAGCTACAATAATTAATGTACATACATTAAGTATTAATTAGTAGTGTTGCTTTGATTCCCATATAAATGACCTAAAACTTAAAATATCTCAGAGTTTAAAACTGAAGTGGTGTTCATAGATAAAATTGTAATGAATAACATTAATATTTTAGAAATTCTCAGAATGACAGCCAAAGATTTCTGGACTAGGAAGAATGATAAACAACATATCATATCTATATACAATCAGAAACATGCTAGTATAGACATTGTATATATATGACTATTATATAAAATATAATATATAAAATGACTAATGATACATACCTCAAGGCTCAAACTAGCCATACCAGGAGGTGCCAAGTTTTGAGCCCCAGGTTGTTGAGGAAATGCCTAAATAGAAATAGGAATGATCTTGAGATCTTTGATAAGAAACTTCTCCAAATGCATGTTTGTAGTAGGAGGTCACTGATGAATGGAACTTCTACCAGAGAAGCTACCGTATTGGTTTATTACTCAGATGATTTGGTTTTTCAAACAGAATGAAGAATTCAAGTCATCTGGAAGAATCGTTATAGTTAGTAATTTTGTTCCCAGATTTTTTTGTGTTCATTGTAATACTGTGTTGCTCTTAAAGGAAACTGATTTACAATGAGAAATATATAAGGAAACAAAACACAAAAGTCCTTTATAGTCTTAAATATGATTACATGCAAAAGCAAAAGAGATACATAAGCTGAATTTTCTTGTGCTGAATGTCTGTGCTTTTGACTATGGGATATGGTATGAGGTTATGCATTGAGAAAAGTTATGTGACCTTTTCTTGCCTCCCATTCAAAAGGCCTCTGTGCTATTATTTAAAGATTATTCATGGATCTGTGTTTAAACTTTTAGGTCACGGTCTGGATATATGGTTCAGCAGTTAAGAGCACCTGTTGTTTTTCCAGAAGACCTGGGTTTGGTTTCCAGCATCCATGTCAGATGGCTCACAACCATCTGTAATGCTAGCTCTAGAAGATTTGATGCCTCTGATCTCTTCAGGCACCTGCACTCATGTGCACATACCCACACGCAGACACACACACATTGACATAAACAGAAATAATAAAATTATATCTTTACTCTTTTAGATCATACAATGGGTATTTTTCTGCAAATAGAAAATATTCCAGTACCAAGTACTATGCTATTGTAAAGCATAAGTATATTTAAAAGTAGCTTTCTAAAAATATAAAATACTTCTCTTTCTAAGCATTTTTAATTTTTTCATATATTAATATGCACCAATACCAGTGTCCAAGGGTGGGTGGAGACAGGAAGAGTAGAATTAGAGAAACTAGATTTTTAAGTTTAAAGTTTTTTAAAAAATTATTTACTTATTTATTTTAGACAAGCTTACGGGATTTAGCTCAGGATGGCCTTGAACTTGTTATGTAGCCAAGGCTGGCTTCTAATTCACAATATTCCCAGCTTCCTATTTTCTTGATCAGTTCTGTGCTACCTTACCTGCCAGAAAATTGGACTTTGAGAATTTTGATTTCATGGATATTCTCATTTACCTAGTGTTGAGATTGTAACTTTTTCCTTCTTTCATTTATATTACAAGTACCTTTTGTCTGACGACTGCCCATTCATCTCACATATATGGAACATTGGGATCCTTTTCCTTCATTAATAAGAGGCTTCCATTCTGCACCTTTTTAGTCCTTAACTTTTACATACAAGTAGAACCCTACTTTCTGAGTCACGGTGCAAATTTTTCCAAATACTTCATTTTGGCTGTATGTTAAAGGAAAGCCACTAAAATGGGCAATAAACACTTTTGGTAGAGAAACAAATGAATTTGTGAAGACAAGGAAAGAGATTCTGTGTGCCTGTATGCAGCGTGGGTACCAGAAGATGTTCAGAATTTGGGGATATTCTGAGAGCAGAGCCACCTTCACCCTTATTTTTAAGTGTCCTAATTCCACATTTTGGAGAGCTCTAACTACAGGACAAAGTAGTTTGCTTATACCTGCTCCAAGTCATGAATTGAAGAGGAACATTATTTACATGGAGATAAATAGACAGAGATACATTTCCTGTGGGGAATTAAAAGCAGAAACATCTGCTCTGATGGGCAGATACTTGGCAAACAAGTGATTTTCCCCACTCCTCAGTTGACTCTGAACTACTCAAATGTGAATCACTATATATTGAAAGAGTGTCAATGTTTTAGGTTGTTGATGGATGGCTGAAGTCGACTCCAGTCTCAGTTATCATAAAACACCAAGTTCGGTAGCCCCCTCAAATTTTCTTTCATTTAGAAATTCCTGTTGCATGGTAGAGTTAATAAATGTGCCAACTAATTACTAGTTTTAAATGAAACTACGTGGTTTAATTTTATAACCTTGTAATGTTGCTAATATAAAGAGACATATACTTTTCCCCTTAAGAGATTTTTTTTATCTGTTTTCATTTCAATTTCATATGATAGCAAAGAACTTGATAATAAAATAGCATAATGAGAACTATGATACTTTAGTCTGCTAACTTTTCAAAGAGTGAAAGGAGACATAGAAATTGTCTTTGAAATATTCTAAAATATTGTTTGGAGTAGAAAAATTATATTTGCCTTATTGCTTTTAGAGGATAAGGCTGATGTCTGGCCACTGCAATTTTGGATTCATCAGGAGCTACACAGTGTATTATATCAAGTGAGTTGGTGCCTGGACCCTCAGACTGTCTCCCCAAGATTTCTTTAGTCAGTCAGACTCGAGAGCCTGAGAGATTCCCTGGGATAGACTTACCGGCACTGCCAGGCTCATTTTCACTAGGGACAGGAACAGAATCAGGCCCTTCATTTTGAAAAGTGGAATCTAAAACACAGTTGGGTTAGAAAATTACATCAGGCAGAATTATAGTTCTAAGAGTGAGTGTCTGTTCTTCTAAAGACAATCAGGTAAAAAAGCAAATAAACAATAAACAACAACAAACTACAAAGCAAAGTGTTGCTAAGCAAGTGATTCCTGGGATGAAATGATGAACAGTTAAAATATGTAGCTGAGTACTTGTCTTTATGAAGCTACAATCTAAATGAGCATTTAAGAGCAACCTCCAGGAATATTCTTTAAGTGCTATTCATAAAATGGGTCTAACAACCACCATTCACAGAATCTTATTCTTTGTTTAAACTCAGATAAAATTTAAAATACAATCTAATAATACAGAACCATTTCAACACTTACAGCTTTCAAGTTAAAAGTTGAGTATATTTATCCCCTTTGATATTAGTGATTTTTCTTCCTAAAATGAATAATCTTATTACAAAAATAATATTTTGTAAGTTCAAAAGGCCCTTTACTTGGGCATGAATGCACATCTGATTAGCACATATGGTCAACCCCCAGACTTTTATACATTAGTCGTCACTAATAGTCACAAATATTTTTAAAAAGTTGTACAAATAAGTTTATTTTCTTAGCTGAATGGTATTATTGAACATTCTAGCGCTTGAAATAGAATGTTATTCAGCATCTTTTAATAAATGAAGACAAATTTTCTTTGTAAAGGTTATCTGGAGAGAGGAAAAGACAATTTACAGCAGATATATGGAAATGAGAAAATCACATTTTACCTTAGATGCTGACATTCACTGTGCTCTCAGGCCTGATGATGCCAATCAAAATAGTTCTAAGAAAAGTAAATTAATTTTTTTTCTGGACTGTGCCTGGGGCTCTCTCTGTGTCTCTCATTCCGGAAAGATCAGAAACCTTTATTTAAAGCACCAATCCACCAATCAAAGTGAAGCGAATGCAGGAAAAAAAATTGTGCTCCTGCAATTAGCCCACACCCTTTTATTGCATGTGAGAACACTGGGCCTGTAGGGTCTCGTTATTTTAAATTGTAACTCAGCCCCTGTATTTATTCAGAGAACTCGATTGCAGGGAAGAAAGTGAGGGGATAATGGACACCGGCTTTGAAGACAATCATTTTGGTGAGCTTGGGGAAATATATGTAAAATAGGTAGAAAACAAGCCATTATTTGTTTTGTGCAAGTGTTTATCTATAGATAAATCTAGTGACCTAATGCCAGCGTTCTCAAGATTTTGACCCTCATGTTTCTTATGGTAAAAGTCATTTCCCACCCCCACCCCACCAACACATATACCCTAGAGTGAAACACTAAAATACCTTCTAGGGCTTGAAAGGAAAGATGAAAATGCTAACTAGATGCTGAAAAATTTGTGAATTTCCCCCCTCTCAGAATTTCCTAGGTATTTTCATCTGAGGATAATTGGCTAGAAATAACCATATTAAAAAAAGAAATTTAAATTGATTCCTCTGCAAGAATTACAGAAAATCTTTGGTGCATATTCTTTTCTGGGAGAGGAAGAAAATTTAGAATATTCTCCTGGAACCAAACAGATCTGAAGTCAACTCTGCCTTACTCTTTATTCAGTTGGTTACTTGATACATCAGTATCAAACAAGATTAGCAAGTTGTCTTTGGGTCACTTAAAGATAAGCACTAACATGGATAAGAATGCTATGGATATAGACAGAGCACCACCTGTTCCAAATTTTTTTCTGCCCTCTTAGTCTTCCCAAAGGTATGATTTTATAACATGGGATAACCATCTGAGACTAGTTTCTGAAGAAGGGATGACTCAGTATACACTTTAGGAAAGTAGAGATTGTGCCAATTATAGGGAACATTGAGGAAGCTGGTATTTTGGGAGAATGACACCTTCATATACAACTGCAGACCTAATAGCTTCAAATAATGTTATATAAGAAACTCAATACTGCTCCCCGAAGACATGGGTAAAGTGAAACCTTCAGTGCTTGACATGGGGTACTTCCCCATGAGTTACTATTAAGGGAGGCCTCAGAGAGCTGCAAACACCGTAGACTATTGCCATTACTCTTATTTGTCTATAGATAGTAAGATTTCGTTGCTGAAGACCACCAGGTGTTTTGGTTTTAGGACATAGGTCAGTCTCAAGCTGACAAGGAATCTTCCTCTCTGTTGTCTAGTTTTCTTGGAGCTAAAAAGTGGTATTCAGACTTCCCAATGGAAAACAAGACACTAATGATCTTATCAACCCTGGACCCCACATGCTACAATACTGAGTGCCAGGCAAGATGTGCTCCCTGCTGCAAGAGTGGCCTGACTGCAGTGGGACCACCAACTGCTTTAAGACTGGATTTGAAGCCTTGTTAATAGTAGGCAATTCTTGCCTAGGTCTGTAAACCTAGTCAAAAGTCCAGGCTTTGGATACCAAAGGCCCTAGAAGGGAGTCATTTTTCTAAATTGTCCTGCTGTCAGATGGCCTTTGAAATATTAATGTGTATACCTATAGATATGGGATATTTTAACCTTTGACAGGAATGTTTATTTATTTTTATTTTTTTCTATTAAAACACAATTTTTAATTAAAAATTTCCACCTCCTCCCCTCCTCCCATTCCATCTCCCTCCCCCTCCCTCCCCCTCCCTCTCCAGTCCAAAGAGCAGTCAGGGTTCC
>LOJH01049905.1:308-12773 GCA_001685095.1 Ellobius talpinus
CTCTTTCCAGATCCCTTTATTCTGCAGTAGGTTCCAGCTTATTTCTGTCTTTCATGTCAGTAACTATTTTGAATATTCTTAGTGTTTATTGTGTTTATTCTCTCATGATTAGAGTTCAGTTGAACATTTTTGGCAAGATCTTTTTCCATAGGTACACACAACATATTCTCTTCACATCAGACACTGTGATGGTGTCTGTCTTCCCTCTCCCTCATTTTCTTGCTTGGCTTCTTTCTGTGTCAGAATAAAACTTGCCAGGAAGGTCTGACTTTTTTGCTCACTTAGCCGCAGGCTTCACAGGTTTGGTAAATAGGTTTCAAGTTGGTGAATGAATCTATAGGCAGCCAGCATTGTCTGGAATAAAATAGAATAGTTGCCTCTACAGTTTGCCATCTGGTTGCTCTAGGTAGCTGTCTCATTGAGCCTATATCCTGCTCAGAGAAGGAAGGGGATCCCAGAATAACTCAACCTCCCTTGGCATCTGGGAAATTTCTTGAGACGAATATTGTTGATTGTGCATTTGTGTGTGCCTGCCCATTCTATATGAATTAGTATGTGCTTCTGTTCTTTGCGACCTGGTATATTCTAGATATGCACATGGTTGTTGATTAGTTACAAAATAAAAAGAAATTATAGGAATATTTTCTTTCCACACTTCAGTGGTTTGCTTTTCAAACTCCTGGCCTGGATGTAGACTCCTAGTCTGAGGACAGGTGTGTCCCTGGGAGATGGGTTGTGGTGTGTTCACAGAAGAAGTCTTTTTACTGGCCAGCAGTTTGAGGGAGAACCTTCCAATTTGTAGGTGTCATATGTTGACTTGCCCTGATAAACCCCAGGCAGGTCCTTCAAGTCCCTCAGAGCCCTCTGCAAGTTATTCACAGTCAAAAGTATTTTAGATAAAGACACTCCAGATCTCATCTTTTGACTTCTGGATGTTCTGCCAGGAAACTTCTTTAGTTCCTGGAAAATGGTAAAGTCTCAAAGGATAGCCCCTTCTAGTGCAGGCTTCCAGTGATGCAACCCGGAATGTAAGCGGGAATCTGAACCGTCTAGTGCACTTTGAAAGTCAGTCCCATAATTATCGGAAGAACTCCTTTAATTAAATCCATGTTTCCAGGATGCATAATCCAAACTGAAACATTCCAGAAGTGTACTTACCGAAAATAATAGATTGTGACTGTTTAAACTCTTGGAGCTTTAAATCAGCCACACCATAGTGGGTCCTGCAGCACTGAGGGCTTTGTTCCTAAATGAAGGTCTCATTGAAGAAGGATTGCCTTCTACAGTGGGATCAATTCATGGCATTGTTTCTTTAAAAAAATCTTACTTTTCTATATTGTCCATGCACATTATTCTTTTCTGATGAAGTGACGTGACATATATTCACCTTTGGTAATATTTATTTTAAGAATTTAAAATGTTTTTAATTTTCAAAGCAGGCTTTACCGTAGTCTTGTGATTTATATCAAGTATATAGACGTCTAATTTTTAAAAGGTATAAATAAGATCTCAGGCTCGTTATATGTCTTCCCTTGTGTGACAGGTTATTTGAAGCAGCAGGATGGTACATCATCTCCTCCTGAATCATGTGCTCTCGGCGTTCCTGGTGACATCTGTGGTGACTGAGTGTTTGCTGCCTGCACATCAAGTGTCTTTAATCCAAAAGAATGGGCCATTGATTGAATTTCTATGTATATGTTTTAAGATTTTGAAAGTTAAGTCAACATTTTGAGATTTCAGAAGGCATCAACAACACTCGATTTATTTCAAGTGAGTATAGAGCGCCCAAGGGAAAGAAAGCTTCGGTCAGTATTGAAAATTATGTTTGGCAAATGTGTTTGGAGAACATTTAGAAATAATTCCTGCTAAATCTCTTATTTGGAACACACTATTTTCCTCCCAGTCTGGGAATGATTAAATATCTTTTCGGTCCATCTCATTAGACAGAAATTGTCGACCATAGAAATGATATATTTTAGAAGACAGATGTCTGGGGATTCATATATGGATTCTAAACTAAAGACATGCATTAAAAAGTGTGCCCATAGATGCCCCACCATGGACATACATGCACTCTCCATATAACACTGACAGGTGCAGTCATTGGTCTCAGCCCTGAAGGTGCAGCAGCAAGCAGTGCCATTTGCTCAACATCTCAGCTGCCTTTTTAAGCACTTGGGTGTATCCAGCTTTCCATTATTGTTGGCAAGACACCCCTCCTTGGAATGTCTGCTCTCCACTCAGGAGGTGAGCTGGTGCCAGCCTTCTGCTAGAAAGGGACAAAATGGAATCTGTAATTTAAATAAAAGCTAATGGTACAATAAAATTGGCAATGGAATAAAATGTTCTTAAAAAAATCTCCACATCCCGAGTGAAATTCAGTTTTGGAGGGGGCCTAACAACCCCCCCACACACATTCAAAGCTTTGATTCCATGGCAAAGATCCTCAGAGATAGACACCCTCTTATAACTTCAGTAAGAAATTGTTTGAGTTACTATGTCAGTAAAACATCTTACAGGCATCTAGCTTGTACTTTTTAGTTTAAAAGTTGCCTTTGCTCAAAGTCAAATAAGGCAGAAATGGTCCTAGATATATTTTCCATAGAAGCACCTGCTTTGGGTGCAACCACACATAGAAAGATTTTGGCAAAATAAATGATCCCATCCTTTCAAGGGATGATATTTTGAATTCTATTCATGGCACCTTTTAAAGGGAATTTTTAGTGTGTTGTCTAGACTTGTGTCCTGAGGTCAGCACACAGTCCAAGTATACTTCTCTTTGGTTGAAATAAGAGAAAGACACAGAAATTCAAATTAAAACCTCACCCTGTTTAGTGAGGCTGTGCCTGAGATCCCATGAGTTTGGAGGAAAAGAACTATTTCAAGAGGGCAAATGTGTCAGTATCAGTCAAATAAACACCCTTAATATGAGGGCAAAATTCATCACCTTATAGTATAATTTAAGACTTATAGTTAGTCCATGTATTATATATAACAAAAACATTAATTTTGATGATTAAAATAGAGATTATTTATATAAATATATAAAATTATCAGAGTTAGGGCTGTGGAGATAGCTCAGCAGACAAAACACTTGTTAGACAAACTGAGGACAAGAGTTTGCATCCCCAGAACTTGAATAAAAGCCAGTTAACAGACAGTCCTAATCCCAGATGCTGAAGACAGAGAGTCCCTGGGGTTAACCTGGCTAGCTAGAAGAGATAAATATGTGGGCCCACTGTTGGACAAGAGAACCTGCCTCAATAAATAAAGTAGATAGTAATCAAGGAAGATTCCTCACATCAATCCCTGTCCCCCACATGCATGAACAGACACATGTAAAGGCAAATACACACACACTCCGTGAGCGAGAGAGGCACAAACATGCACGTGTGTGAATGTGCACAAACAAAATTATTATAATTATTCTTCTTGCCTGGAGATCACATGTACACTCCTCCGGCCCCAAGCAATGTTGATTAGAGTTTCATTTATGCTTCACTGAGTCACTAATACTGGGTCAGCCTCCAAAGTGTGTGCTTTTATAAGATTATCAAACACCTAGAAAGACTTGTGCCTCCTGATACATGGCATTCTGACACTTGGTAACCATTTGAAGGACACCTTGGAATACATGTCAGTCTAGTGTAGCCAGTCCCTCTCTGAGGCTCTCTTCCCAGGTGACTCAAGCTTGTGTCAAGTTTTCGATTAAAGCTAACCATCACATTAGACTTATCAATAAATATCCCCAGTGCTATATTTTTATTGCCAGTTTCCCTACCTTCTTTTAAGTGGGGGCTCTGACAAAATGTACTCTTTCATTCTGGTTTTGCGTCTACTTTACATTTGATCTTGGCTTCATTTAGATCCGCCACAGTCACCTTTGAGCTCATCATCCCTTTAGATACTGTGTCCTCGATGCTCTGTGGCCGACAATTGTCTTTCTCATTCTGTGACCAGCTTTTTAACCTTCACATGTTCTTTGCCTTTGTCTGTGATCATTAAATTATGAAGACTTTTTTTTATTAGGGCAATTGTTTCACAAGGCAAAGAGGAGAGAGAAAGCCTCAAAGTTTATGTGCCTCATAATGGAGCTTCAGTATGCAGGAGGTAAACAAGAGAGCTTATAGTTGCAAGAATAATAGTTTTACTTGTAAAATGTAATTCTTCTCAAGAGTTGATTAGAGACAAAATAGCACATAGAACATCAGACCATGTTACTAACATTGATAGCATTTTTTATAAAGTATTCCACCTCATGATCGCATGTCACATATTTATAAAGTACTCAGACTCATGACAGCAGGTCACATGCTCAAGAGCTCCTTGAACACTTGCTGATTGCCAATACATTGCATTTTAAGACAATCCTAGGTAAGCTGAAAAGGATTTCAATAATATATAGAATTTGCCTGAGTAGGACTAAGTGAGATGTCCATAATAAAAAAAAAGTTTTGAAAAATAATCACTAAGTACTTGGAAATTAAGAACACTCCTTTTGTCTATTGAGCAAAGAAAATCATAAAGGTAAAGATTATTTTGAACTTAATAAAAATAAAATATATGAATTTCTTCCAAAGATTGGCAGAAAAATCACTTCAAATGCTCTTTTTAGTAGAGAAAAGCACCTAAAATCATTGATATAAGCATTTTCCTTAAGCACAAAAGAGGAGAAAACTGTACCTAAATATAAAAAAGAGAGAAAATGATGAGAGAGTTGGCAAAATATAAATGAAGAAACAAGAAAAAGAGTGGAAATCAAAACTAGCTCTTTGATATAATCAATATAACTGTTAGACTGAGAAATAAAAGGAGACAGCATTGTGCTTAGATCAGGTCCCTCACAGTCAGTTATCTTCTGTATTTTGAGAACTTTATATTTATCTAAGGCTCAGCAAAGGTTGCAGAAGAGGAGACATAAAGATCATAGGAATTAGAGAACCTAGATATCTTGTCTGAGATGGTGTCATACACAGAATATAGAAAAAGGAAGCTGCACTCATGAAATCTCAACAATATTGTCATCTAAATAAGACCTGAATTATGACAGTTCACATGCCAGTGTGGATAGGGTGACGCTCATAAGGCCACATACCCGATGAAAAGCTACAGGCAATTAATAACTGTTGAAAGAAAGAACAAGTCTTCCCCAAGAATGGACCCTCCAGCTGCCTATCCAATCACAAATGGTCAGCCTAACACATATAAAGACAAGTAACACGAAATGGGCTCAGCCCCTCAAGCATATCCACACATACACATACATTATCATGTACAATATATGATATATATCATGTACAGTATATGATATTAAAACAGATATTTAAAGAATGGGAAACTGAACAAGTACTCATCATGAATGTAGATTTAAATACTCTTGATGGAAACAAACCATACCTCTTAACATAAAAAGGGAATAGCTAAGCTGGGCAGTGGTGATGCATGCTTTTAATCAGAGCACTCAGGAGATAGGAGGATCTCCCTGAGTTCAAGGCCATGCTGATACACCACGTAAATTCCAGGATAGGCTCCAAAGCTACAGAGAAACCCTATCTTGGAAAAAACAAACAAACAAACAAATAAAAAAGGTAGCTGTTATCACCAACCAGTCAGTCACACCAGGATACACAGGAGTCAGTGTAATTCATCTTCTCAACAGCACTAAGGAAAATATCAAGCCATATCAACACCTAGAGACATGGTAAAAATCATTACCCATTCAAGTTTTTGCATTTTCAGCAAAAATCTATTAATTTTCTTAGCCTACATGAAAAGTATTTATGTGAGCTGGGAGTGAGATGTATTGAGTAGAATGCCTGCCTACCATTCATGAAGTCCCAGCTAGAGAAATGAGAATTAGTAATTTAAAGTCATCCTTGGCTAAATAACAGTTTCAACTTAGCCTAGGCTATATCTTGTCTCAAAAAGATCTTGTCTCAAAAAGTCAATAAATTTAGAGACATTTATAGGAAATCATGTAGAGGATTTCAAAAGAAATTAAAAGCAGAAATAATCAGGATATAATCCAAAAGAAGTGAAGTCAGTGCCTCCTAATGATGTGTGTCCTAACGATGTGTGTGTTTGTATGTTCATTGCATCATTGTTCGTAACCTGAGTGAGTGAACAGGTGACAAAACCCTGGTACATGTACACAGTGGAATATTAATCAGCCCTGAAAAATGGGATCTAGTTGCTTATCACAGTCTTACACTTGATGATGTAAGCCAGAAGAAGATATTTCCATATTATCACTTACATATAGACTTAAGAAGATTCACTCTACAGAAATTAAAAAAAAAACAGTAAGTGTGTTAGTGGGGAGAAGAAATGGGTGGGAATAGGTGAAGATAAAAGCAGCAGATACATCCAACTAGCAACCCTATAGATCTAGCATACAGCATCAAAGAGGGGTGAGAATCAAAGCAGCAGATACATCCAACTAGCAACCCTATAGGTCTAGCATACAACATCAAAGAATATAATATACAGATCATTCTGCATGTAGGTATACTGTTAAGTAAATACATGTTCGCTGCTCTTTCAAAACTCAAAACCAAAACCAAAAGAAACAAAAACAGAAAAAGACACCTCCTATCCAGCAACTCTATAATTATGTGCAGTGTTCTGCTTTACGACTCTGCTTCTCTTTCCTTGTCTGATCTAGCTGGATGCTGGGGAGGGAGGAGTTATCATAAATTTTAGACAAAATACAAATAAATGAGAGCAGTTATAAATGTTTTGCTTTATTTGATGTATTCACCTCAGAATCAACCAACACTGTCAGTACTTTTTAATTCTGATTTGACACAATGTCAACATGTTTATAGATGTTAAAGGAAATTTTTATGTAAGAGGATTTCCATGAACTATCAGTTTATATAAAATATGAAATTCCTTATTTGTACGAAGACATTCCTGGACATATATAAATAAACATTTGCCAGAGTGTAATGAAGAATAAATGTCCCAATGATATCATCTTGCTGAAATGTAGATAAAAGATCCCCTATTACCTACAGGGAATCAGTAAGTGTGAAAGAGAGAAGTATTTTATTTTCTCCAGAGAACTTGTACATATTAATAAAAAAATTTAAATGCCTTTCAAGAAATGTCCTGGAATCAAGTTTCTATCCCTTCTGACAGCCAACTCTCTTGAGTGTATCCTCTACTATAAATTTAACTTACAAAGTAATTTAAACAGTCCACACATCAGAATTGGTGCTGGAAGTGTGAGACCCTCCCATAAAGGCTATGCTGAGAATTCAAATCGATTCCAAATGCCCCATGCTTCTCTTGCTTTTGATTCACTAGTGAGAAGAAATGGTAGTGTGCATATAAAAATGGTTTCCCAAATGTCTCAGTTCTCAAATAATGCTACGTGTTGTGACTGCTGGCAGGTTGAGTCTAGTGGTATTTTAAATTATGTTTTTGTTCCATCATTATCAATCAGGCTTCTGTCTATTCCCCATTAGTGTGCAGCCCACTGTTAATAAATGGAAGAATGCTTACTTTCTGTGGATACAGAAAAATCTCTTCATTGAGGGGAAAGCTGTAGGCAACTGTCATCAAAAGTTTGGAAATTAAGGTTAACTTGAAAATTGACCTAGTTTTAGAAATGCTAAGGAAAAGAAACACTTATATATAGGTTAAGAAGTCTTTTAAGTAGGCATTTTGTAGGCTGAAACCCTGAAAAACTGGTTCAAATATAGATACTGATAAGACCATTACCCACTGCTTTTAGGTGGCAAGACCATAAGACATTAGACTCAACACCTATGTAGCATCCTCCCCAGTCAGTTCCTGTTTGTTATTTTAAGCCTATGGAGCATGGACCTAACTAGCCCTGACTTGCATGGCCTATAAATTTACCATCTCAGCAATCCTATTTGAATTGATTCTTCTCTTCTAATCTCTTACTTTCCACCTTCATCTTGAGTGTTATATAAAAATAGATTCTGAATAAATTCCTAGTCTATAATTCGCTTGATCTCTGGTACTATTCTGATTTATTTTATCTTTATATGTGTGTGTGAGAGAGAAAGAGAGACAGAGACAGAAAAACAGACAGAGACATAGAAAGAGACAGGGACAGACAGACAGACACAGAGAGAAGCAGAGACAAAGATGAGACTATGCCTTGTGAGCTTAATCTTTAGGACCTGACCGAAATGTCAAACTGTCTAGAAATTTCTCTGTTTAGTTAAGCTAAAGAAGGTACAATGGCTTGTGCAGATCTTACTTCATACAGTAATTTGAAAGTTCACAAGTCCCAAACATGAAGGTCTTCTAGCCTAAACTATTAATACGTGCTGGGAAAGTGCAGACTTGCAAATATGAACATTTCTGTCTTAACCTCAAATAGCAGTTATGGGATGGAGACTTAGCTGAGTTTGTAGGGTGTCTGCCTAGCATGTGTGAGGCTCTACATTCAATTTCCCAGCAACCCATAAAATTAGGCATGGTGGCACATCCAGGCACTTGGGAAGAGATGGAGACAGGAGGATTAGCAGATCAAGGCTGTTCTTGGTTTCATAGTAAGTTCAAAACCAGTCTGTGACACATGAAACCTGTCTCTGAAACAACACCTCCCACCCCCAAATAATGACAAAAACAATAAGGGAGCATTTACATATCAACATCAAAGACCATTGTCACGAAGGGATGTAAGAACAATTTTCTGAATTTCACTGTGTTCTAAGAACGCCCCTCCATACACATACAAAGCCTTAAGTTGTAAACTAGCCACTGCATGCTCCAGAGAAATGGTTCATCTTTCTGCAATGTGACTAATGCCTTAAAATGTTGTCATTCACATACTGTATCTGTGAGATCCCTCGAGTATGTGGAAGGCATAACCCAGCATTTCCATCAGAAGGGAAAAAGTCAGACTCAAGTACCTTAGGTTGAGGCATGTTAGCTTCTGTCAGCATCTCTCTCTCTCTCTCTCTCTCTCTCCCTCTCCCCGTCTCTGTCTCTGTCTCTCTCCAACTTTCTGTCTGCCTTCCTGCTATTTTCCAAGTGTTTGCTAATCTAGTAGATGAAAATCAGGGTGACCAGCTCTACTCCACTCAGGGTTGCCCCAGGAGTGGTATGTATTGCTGAAGGGTGGCCCTCTTACACATCTTTAAATTTTCAGATAAACCTCATCTTATATTTTGTGTCCTAAAATGAAGTATAATGAGACTATAAAGAGACCTGATAAGTCAGCTGAAGTATGGTCCCAGTTTGATAGTTAAGAGCACTTAATGCCCTTCTAGGGGACATGAGTTTGATTCCCAGCACCTATGTCAGGCATTGTCATATAGATACATTGTGTCTCTAACTCTGGCTCCAATGAATACAATGTTTCTGGTCTCCATGGGCACCTGTACTCAAGCGTGCATGCTTCCATGCATGTGCGCATGCACACAAATAGATATATACACAGACATACATGCACACACAAATGACAAAAGACAGATGCGCGCGCGCGCGCACACACACACACACACACACAGTGTAACATTCAAAGCATTAAGCAAAGGCTTCACTGGATCCTGTAATATCTTTCCAATTTTGGTAGTCCATACAAGACAGGAGTTTGAAAGTTCCTGTATACTGTTCATGGTTGTCTGCCATATCCTGCCTGGAATACCAGATTGTTTAAGAAAAGCACCTTTAAAAAGTAGATAGATACACTTTGGCTTGGAAACAAATAAATATACTTAAATACAAAAACAATAACAATTTGTATTGCATTATAGACAATTTAAAATAATGCAATTAACAACATGACCCTATACCTAAGAATTATAATTTGTACATTCTTTATGAGTACACATGAAATGTTTCTAAAAATTAATTGTATGTTAGGTTTATAAGGCAAATTTCATATATAATGCACTTGTATCATAAAAATGGCTTTTTACCATAAAATATTTTTATGTATTTAACAAAATATTAATCTTGTTAATTAAAAACAGTTTTTATTTTAAAGGAAAATAGAGCAATTGTTTAGTCAGTTCCTCCTGTTTTTCTTTAACCACATTCTCATTTTTCTTTTTCTCTTTTTCCTATTGGTTGGGAATTTCTTTTCACAACTGCAAATAAAGGAACCAAGAATGGAAAAATGTGTGGAATGAAATAATAATAGAGATAATATTCATAAAATTTAGTAGAGTAAGACCAAGAAAGCTGTAATTTTTAAATTGTGTGTGTATGAAAACAAATGAAAATAATTTCATAAATAAATTGTGTAGGTAGAAAGTGACAGAAAATTAGCCTTATTGGGGTATAACGTGACAATTGCCTGGCAATAGTGAATACTGGGCTGGTGAGATTTCTCAGAGGATGAAGGTACTTGTTTCCCAACTCTGACAACTCAAGTTCCAGCCCCAGCCCCTGCAGGGTAGAAGGATTGAACTAACCATTGCAAGTTGTCCCCCGACCCCTACATGTGCACCTTGGCATTACTTCCACCCCTCCACAAATAATAAATAAATAGTTAAAAAATATTTGAATACTAATAACTATTATTCAACTTACGAACAGTAGAGATAATCACCAAAGCCCATCATAGATCATAGAACAATTTTTTAAAAAATGAGAAATTTAAACAAAATGGCTACTGGCAGAAATAAACTGAAGCCTATTTACGCTGTTTGTTTGCTTTGATATTGAACAACGTGGTCAAATTTTCTGAAGTTATCTTTCCTAATGTTTTATGAAAGTTAATACCATGATAATTGTCTTCTGCTATGTAAGAATTTGATGAAGTTGGGCATGGTAGCATGTGTCCATGGTCCTAGATACATGAAAGGTTAGGGCAATAGTACCAACTAAATCCATGAGAGAACAGCATAAGCTACATAGAAAGATTCTGTCTATAAAAAATATAATTCAGTGATACATGTAATACATTTTTAGCATGTGGCGCATATTTTATGATGTACTTAGTTTCCTTTTTCTTAAAACATAGGATGCTGCTTGTTCCTTCACCTACACTTTCAATAGGCAATGCTGCCTGCTAGGTTTTACTTTTCATACCAATGAATAAATATAATCTTTGAACCAATTTCCTATAGTAGATTCATAAAGAAAATAAATTATAGATGCAAATGACTTGCCCAATGTAGATCACATTGTAACTAATGTCACTATGTTTAACTATATTATGTTTCTAAGAAGCTTCGGTTAGCAGCCAAGCAATGAGATACCCTCTTGCAGCATTTAGCAGTGGGTGAGGAGGAAATGAAGGAGAAAATACACGCCAGAAAAAAGACCCTAATATGGACTTGAATCAGAAGCAGTCTGAGTGTAACTCTTTGCCAACTGGAAAGGCTTGTTCCACTCTTGACTGGAGAGTGTTCCATATGTCTCCAATTTTAAACAAAGCCACTCCCAACAGGAGCTCTACCTCAGAGAAGCCTGAGAAAAGGCCGGGTGTCAGCATCTTCATGGTACTTAAAACACACTCATTCTGACAGGATCGTGAACACCTGCAGTTATTCCAAAAGAATTTTGATCCAACAATAATTTACACAATTCATCAACTAGAGGTGCCAAAAATTCTTTCAAAAACTGTGCTCTAGTTAGTAGAAGAAAAAAGAAAATGAGTAATAAAAAGAAGATGGTGGGTGGTAATATTTTTACATATGACTTTTTACAGGAATTAGTAAATTCTTAAGCTTTTTCTGTCTACTCATTTTTGTTGTTTTTTCTCATAGTTGAAGTGTCACTGATTTGTTTTTAAATACTTTTTTTTACTTTTATCATGTACTGGCAATTAGCATACACACAAAAGTGGTGCTGTGGTTATTTTTTCCAAGGTACCAGGGTTTTCGTTTTATTTTAGCCTAAATAAAAACAAATCTGGGAGTCTTGCTTGAATGATGTCGGTGTTTGAGAAACTCCAGGAGCTTTTCCTTCTAGCGAAATCACCCCAAGATCTTAAATGATTGGCAGCAGCAAAGGATGGATTTGTATTCTTTGTGATCACAGTCATAAACTCAATGTCTTTTGCCTAAATTGAGAGTTAGGACAATCTGGAAAAGAAGATAGTATGCTGTAATTTCTTTTTTTGCAAGCAGAAGTGAGGGGCAAAAACAAGGGAGAGAGGAAGCATTCGAGACACAGCGGAACCAGGTTTGATTTAGGAGAAGTCAGGGAACTAACAATTCCATTTCTTTGTCTATTAAAATCAAGTGAGAACCAATGCTTCCATCAGAAGATGGCTGTGAAGCAAAGATGATAGGACCAAGTGTATGGAAATGGCTCCTAGTCAGGGCTAAGAGGAAAAGTCAACTTGATTCTGCTTTGCCACTTCCTTCCTTCTAAAACTGCCTCCCAGAGGGCTTCACAGTTAACGGGAATTACCATATTGTAATTATTATCCGCCGTTCTTTTTTATTTTTTATTATTATTAAAAATTTCCATCTCCTCCCCTCCCAATTCCCTCCCCCTCCCTCTCCCCCTCCCTTCCCCTCC
>LOJH01049906.1:0-12773 GCA_001685095.1 Ellobius talpinus
GACTGACTGTAGTGAGATAGTGCTGACTGACTGTAGTGAGATAGTGCTGACTGAGGTTGCACAGTACAAGTAAACAGGAAACAGCATGAGGTATTCTCCAGGGACCTTAGTCAAAAGTGAAATGAAATTTGAGTACAGAGTTTTAAAGGAAATATTTTTGAATTTTCAAATCCAGCTTAAAACTGAACTAACTTGAGGTAGTTCATTAACTTAGAGGTTATTTGGGTTAGAGAAGGAAAAACAGCTAAAGATTCCATAAAAACATTGAAGACATGGCTGGGAGTAGTGCCACAGGCCTTTAATCCCAGCTCCTGGAAAGGCAGTGACAGATTATTCTCTTTGAGTTCCAGGCTAGTGAGGACTATGTAGTGAGACCTTATCTCAGAACAACAAAAATGGGAAAAATAGACTTTTCGGAGGGGGGATGAAATAAGAAAACATTTACTTTTGTATAGGCTAATGTTTATGTCATCTGACACAGACTTTGTTTTTCAAGAAGGGTTTCTCTGTGTAACAGCCCTGACTGTTCTGGAACTCATTTTGTAGAGTAGGCTGACCTCGAACTCACAGAGGTCCACCTGCTTCTGCCTCCCAAGTTCTGGGATTAAAGGCGTGTGCCACCATTTTCTTATTTAGTGATAGATGGGGGAGAGCCCAGCATTGTGGGTGGCACAGGTGGTCCTGGATGCTGTAAGAAAGCAGGCTGAGCCAGTAAGCAGAGCTCCTCCATGGCCTCTGCATGAGCTTTTGCCTCTAGCTTCCGCTCTGTTTGTGATCCTGTCCTGACTTCCTCTGGTGCATTATGGATGTGGAAGTGTAAGCCAAATACCCCCCCCACACACACACACCCCACCACTTCCTTTCGGTCATGGCTGTTCCGTCTAGCAGTCAATGGTAAGTAACCCTAAGACATTTTTCTTTCATTCTGCTCTAATGATTGATAATCTTCAAATTAGAAACATTAGTTTTCAGTGTGGCCTTTAATGTTTTTTCTAACACAGAGCTGAACCGACAGTCTGTTTCATTTTATCTTCTGAAGTATCTGCCTGGCAGTTTCTTAGCAAACCATTTTATCTTCTTGATTCTCTCTCTAGCTGTTGGAGGGAAGCCAGAAGCATGCAAACCTGCAGAAGAGCATCGAGAAAGCTAGAATTGGCCGGCAAGAGACCGTAAGTTTGTGTCTGTGAATTCTTGTGTGTGTGTGTGTGTGTGTGTGTGTGTGTGTGTGTGTGTGTAATAGCAACATAAACCCTGGAGTCAGGCTGCCTGACTTTGAAAGTCTCCTAACTTTTGTTCTTAACTTTCTGGGTTGTAACATGGGGATAACAGAACATGTTCATTAGGTTATGGTGTGGATTAAAGTAGTCAGTATTTGCAGAGGTTTAAAGGGACATTTGGTACATAGGAAGCCCTATTAAATATGTAGGTAGGTATTTTAAGATTTGTAGGGCTGGAGAGATGGCTTAGCTGTTAAAGATAACACTCACAACCAAAAATGTAAGAGTTCTGTTCCCAGCACCCACGGCTGTCTCTCCAGCCACACACACACACACACACACACACACACACACACACATATAAAAGAATTGTCAAAACTTTTGGCACATAATAGAAAATGATCAATATAGTAATATCCTTGTGATGGCTATTTTTGGTTGTCAACTTGACTACATCTGGAATTAACAAAAAACACAAGTGATTAAGTACAGCCATGAGGTATTATTTTCTCAATTAAATCATTTAAAGGGAAGATCCCCTTTTAACCCAGATCTTTTGAGGTGGGAAGATTCCTATTCATCTGGGCCACACCTTCTGCTGGAAGCCTATGTAAAGGACAGGGAGGAAGGAAGCCTGCTCTCTCTCTCTCTCTCTCTCTTTCTTTTCCTTCCTTCCTTCCTTCCTTCCTTCCTTCTTTCTTTCTTCTATCTATCATCTACCTATCTACCTACCTATTTTTTTCTTTCTATCATCTATCCATCCATCCATCCATCCATTGTCTATCTAGTGATATATATCCAGAAGTGATTCCAAAGCAATAGAAGTATAAGGATGAATTTTTTAAGTATCTAGAATAGGTTTTCCAATTTGCTGACACCTACTCTGAAGCCTCTCCAGTTATGGAGCTTCTCCTAGACACTTGGACAGTGTTGAAAGCCCACGGTATGAACTATTTTACAAATTTGAGACAAATGCATCTGATTATCCTGATTCACCAATTGTGAGAGACAACAGATTTGGTGACTTTATGTATAAAATTTTTGACAGTTTCTAGAAAAATAAGGAAAATGATGATGCTGGTTGTTTGCTCCAAGCATCTCTGGATAAACTGGTAATGGAAGAATATGCTCTGTGATGAAACTAACTTCTAGCATCCAGGACACAGCAATGGACAACAAGCGCAAGAAGCGGAAAATCAAACCAAAGCCTTCTTTATGTGACTGCCTGAGTTCCACAGAAAACTCAAGTCCCAGCCTCTGAGGGTGTTGAAGTAGGGCACTAATGGTAGAAAATGGGATCCTGTACTTAGGGTGAAGATGTGTGGGAGGAGCCTGTGGAGGCTAAGAACTCTGAACCTTCAGGCTCTCGAGGGTTTCTCTCTCCTGAGGAGGTAGTCACTTCATCCTCAGCAGAAAATGTATTCCCCCACCCCCTGAAATATTGCCTTTGCTGCCCTCGACCGAGGAAATGAATCCTTTTTCATCTGCTAAACCAGCAGTCATTTTTCCCTTAAAGAGATGCTAAGCAAGGTAATACTGATGACTCCCAGGGCCCACCAGTGGTTACCTCTAGACCTATAAACAGACTAAGGGCTAAGCAGGCTCCTTAGAGGGGAGATAGAAAGGAGGTGCACTACAGTACTGGAGAGCTTAATGAGCTTGATAATTTATTCATGCAGAAATCTGGAGAATGTGCGTGAAAGTGGATTTTAAGGATGCAGGATGTGGATGTAGCATAAAACTGGATCAGGCTGAGATTTTTGCTATGGGCTCACTGAATGGAGATTCTCGGTTTGGTATAGACGCTTTCTCAGTTTAAAAAAATGCCAAGCATTTGTTTGAATAGTTGGGTGAAGCATTTGTCAAAAGCTGGCCCACTGAAAAGAAAGGTGGAGATGCCTGATATCCCTTGGCTTAGGGTCGATGAAGGGATTTTAAGACTGAGGAATATTGCAGTGCACCACTGGGCACACTGTAAAACCTGTCCTCCACTGTGGGGACACAGAAGAGACATGTTCTTCATGAGTCCTATAAGACATAAAATGGTGAGGGGGCATCAGCCCATTTGGGGAGCCTTGCTGTCACCCCTTCCTTGTGCCAGACCTTAGGGCTGGAGATGCTGCTGCTCAGTTGGATGCATTAAGTGCAGTGGGTTTAATTGGGACCTGAAGTAGTCGGGGGCCAGGTGGCAGCACTGAATTGCCAAAGGCAAGGTGATTCCAGTTAGCACAATGGTCAGTCCAGACAAAGCAGTGGGCAGCCTAACCCATCTTGGGCAGCGTGGTGGCGTGTCTCAATTGGACCTTTGGTACCGGCTAATTAATCATGGTGTTTTCAGGAATGAAATAGACTAAAAAGTATATTGCACTTTTGTTTGATCTATATAAGAGAAAAATTCTCCAACAAATAAAAAAAACAAGACTACATTGGATTATGGCAAAAGGGAATCTCAGCCTGTGAACCAGTTTCTAGATGTGAGCCAGTTTGCAGACCCAGAACACCTCGAATGAAGGAAAGGATGGCCAGGTTCCCTTGGGCAAAGACCTTGATGAAATACCTGAGTTTTACTGTTAGCCTTTCTCTAATCATTCCCCAGAGGGACCTATAGCCTATTACAAGGGTAACTACACTGGGGGAAAGGAAACAATCAGGCTTTCCAGGATCTGTCTGAATTGACACTGATTCTGGGGGAGACTCCCAGAAGCATTATGGCCCTCTGGTTAAAGTTGGGGCTTATGGAGATCAGGTGATTAATGAAGTTTGGGCTGAAGTCCAGCTCACAGGTCCATTAGGTCCCTGAACCCATGCTGTGGTTGTTTTCCCATTCCCAGAATGTGTAATTGGGAAAGATATACCTAGAAGTTGGCAGAATCCCACATTGGTTCCCTGACCTGTGGAGTGAGGGCTCTTGTGGGTGGAGAGGCCAGTGGAGGCCATTAGAGTTGTTTCTGCCAGAGAACGCAGTGGATAAAGACAGTGTTGTATTATCCCAGGAGGAACTGCAGAGCTTAGTGCTACCATCATGGTCTTGAAAGATGCAGGGGTGGTGGCTCCTATCGATCTCCCTTAAACTCTCCTGTCTGGGAAGTGCAGAAGACAGATGGATCGTGGAGAATGACAGTTGACTATCAACAACTTTATACCAGAAATGGTGTTCTTTCTTGAGCAGATTTGCACATCTCCTTAAACATGAAATATATTTATTGATCTAGCACATGCCTTTTCCCTGGTACCTGTCCATAAAAGACCCCCAGAAGAAGTTTGTTTTCCATTGGCAAGGCCAGCAGTATACTTTTACAGTTTTACCTCAATGATTTATAAACTCTCGCACCCTGTGTCAGAGTTTGTTAGAAGGGATCTTCATCATCTGTCTCTTCCACAAATTCTTACGTTGGTGCACTAAATTGGCATTATGCTGATTGGACCAAGTGAGCAGGAGATAGCAACCATTTGTACTCACTGATAACACATCTGTGCATCAGAGACTGGGAAATAAATCCAACCAAAATCCAAGAGCCCTCGAAAGTTTTGTTGAATTTTTTAGGAGCCCAGCAGTGTGGGGCATGATGATATCCCACCACCAAGGAAGGAGGAAATGTTTAGTGGTCCCATTTGGATTCTGGGGATGGTACATTCCTCACCTGGGTATGTTTCTCTGGCCCATGTAGCAAGTGACTCTGAAAGCTGCAAGCTTGGAGTGGGGCTGGAGCAGGAGAAGGCTTTTCAACAGGTCCTGACTGCTGTGCAGGCTCCTCCACCACTTAGATTATATGATCCAGCAGACATGATGCCACCTGAGGTGCCATTAGCAGATAGGGATGCTGTCCAGAGTCTTTGCCAGCCCCTACAGGTGGATCACAGGAGAGACCTCTGCAGACAACTTGTCTCCCTTCGAGAGGCAACTCTTGGCCTGCTATTGGGTGTTGTCGGTTTTCTTTTACTCTGGCCATATGTTAGAACCCAAAATGTTGATTGTTTTACTCTTTGGCTCTTACTCTACTGGCTCTTTTGGGGGGCCTGCTACCCAGCTCCCAAATAAATCATCACAGAGTCTTATTCTTTTTATAAATGCTGATCCTTAGTTTGGCTTGTTTCTAGCCAGCTTTCCTTAAATTATCCTGTCTATCTTTTGGCTCTGGACTTTTTTCTTCTTTCTTTTGTATATCTTACTTTCACTTTTACTCCATGGCCGGCGGGGTGACTGGCCCCTGACATCCTCCTCTCCTTGTTCTCTTGCTCCTCCTTCTCTTCCAGATTTCTCTTTCTATTTATGCTCTCTGCCTGCCAGCCCTGCCAATTCTTGCTCCTGTCTCTATTGGCTGTTTAGCTCTTTGTTATGTCAGATGTTTTATACAGGCAAAGACTCACAGCTTCACAGAGTTAAACAAATGTAGCATAAATAAAAGCAGCACACCTTAAAATAATATTCTACAACAATCGGGCCTTAGTGGGAACTGAATGTATGACAATGACCACCACATTACCGTGCGACCTGAGCTGCCTTTCCTGAGCAAGCCATAAAATAAAGTGTGCACAGCAGCAATCCATTATCAGATGAAAGTGGCATATATGTGATCAGGCTCAAGCAGGTCCTAAAAGCACAAGCAAGTTACATGAAGTTACATAAATAAATACCTATGGTTTCTGTTCCTGTTACAATGCCATCAATTGCCAAGCATGCTTGTACAACTTCACGGGATGTGCCCTGTAACCGAGGAGGAGAAGGTCCTGGTTCTTTATATTGTGCAGGTATCACCTGGAAGTGGACAGCTATAGTACTACTTCCCCTTTATGACACCACCCTGAGAGACATTGGCAGAGGGAAACTGTCATAGTGGGCGGAAGGAACATCAGGCATTACATACGGACATACATTTTGTCTGAAGTAGAAATGGCCAGATGTGCAATTGTTCACTGATTCATGGGCTTTAGCCAGTGGACTGGCTGGATGGTCAGGGACTTGGAAAGAACATGATTAGAAAATTGGTGAAAAAGACATCTGGGAAAGATGAGTATGGATAGATCTCTCCATTGGGGGAAGGATGTGAAGATACTTTGTCCCATGTAAATGCTCATCCAAAGGTGACTTTAGCAGAGGAGGAGCTCAGTAAGCAAGTAGACTAGATGACCTGTTCTATAGACAGCATCTTTCCCCAGCCATCCCTGTCATTGCCCAGTGGGCCCATGAGCAAAGTGTCCATGGTGGCAGAGATGGAGCGTCAGAGGCCACAGAAGTATACAGCATACGGCAATTATAATCCAGATGTCAGCCCACCAGAGGAGTGGCTCTGATGGAGGTTAATCCTGTCCAAGGCCCTCAGGACCATCGACTTTGGAAACTGTTGCTCACTTTAAAGCAGCTTGGTGTCTCCCCAATACCTGCATTGTACTGTGTAATCTCATGTGATGTGTTTATGTAATCTCGTGATTACAACTCACTCTTCTGGGCACATATATCTGTGGGTGGTCAGGGAAATGACTTCTCATTTAGCTATATAGTTTTGATATATAGAATATATACTGGGACATGGTTCATAACTGAATCTGTTTGTTCCACAAGGACTGTGGACACTTAAAAGCCTGCCTTGTTCTTTTGCTTAGATTAACTGCACACAATTAGCTCACTTTCACCTCAAAGCAAGTTTAAACTAGACTAAAGTTTTTTTGTAAATAGATCATAAGTTTGGAACTTTGCAGCTGTGCACAAGGTCATGGTTGCAGGTGTCCAACCTAGGTTGCTACACAAAGCACCCTAAGAAAAGCATGCCGATTCTTCACCTGCCAGTCTGCCAACAATAGAACTATGTCTCAAAGCTTATCTTACTGTACCCCTGCCCTCTGGTCGTGGTCTCACGTCTGTAACCTTATTACCTTGTGTTGCCATGGCAATGACTCGGCTCCCATCGCTTACCCTAGGAAAGTGCTGTTGACCAATGAGAGGTAGCTCTTGTAAGGAGAAGAGCTTTTAGGCTAGAGAAGAAGCTAGGAGACATTAGAAAGAGGACAGGAGAATTAAGATTGAGACAGACCAATAAAGAGACTGAATTGGAAGAGCACATAGTGAGAAATTCATTCACCTTCAGATATCCTGAGCCCTTTGCTGGTTGTTGCTTCCCTTCTGAACCCTGAGAAGGCCTTGGGTCTGAACCCAAAAGGTTCTCATTAGTGGAGGTCATGCACAGGCTCTGCAACGTGAACTTCACTCTCCCAGGCTGATCTAGCTATAGCTGCTACTCACTGCCAGATCAGCCAACAGCAGAGACCAACACTGAGCCCAGATGTGACCCTGTTCCCTGGGTGACCAGCCAGCGACAGGTTGGCTACAGCCAACAGCAGAGACCAACACTGAGCCCACGAGTGACCCTGTTCCCAGGGTGACCAGCCAGCGACAGGTTGGCTACATTAGACCACTTCCTCTGTGGGAAGGAGAACAGTGTGTCCTTGCTTGTCCTTGAGCAGATACTTACTCTGATACAGTGCGCCTATGATCATGGAATCCTCTGGTCTTACCATGTTCCTCACCATGCAGCTGGCCTTATAGAAAGATGGAATGGCCTTTTCAAGACAGTTATAGTTCCCATTAGGTGACATAGCCTGGAGGACTGGGGCAGGTTCTCTAGAAGGCGATATTTGCTGTCCAATATATGGTATAGTTTCTTCCATAGCCGGATCCATGAATCCAGGAATTAAGAGGAATAGGAAAGGGGAATAGGTCCATTCATTATCACTCCTAGTGACTCACTAGGAAAATTTTTGCATCCCCTTCCCAGGACCTTCAATTCTGCTGTCCTAGAAGTTTTGGTTCCAAATGGGGAGTGCTCCTGCAGAAAGCCACGACAAACATTTCACTGAAGTAGATGCTCAGACTTCTTCCTGGCCACTTTGGGCTTCTGATGCTCTTAACCCAATAGGCTAAGAAAGGAATAACAGTGTTAGGAGGGGAAATTGGATAGCTTCACAATGGAGGTAAGAAAGGTGATATCTGGAGTGCAGGAGATCCCTTAGATCATCTCTTGATGTTAATCATGTCTGGTGATTAAGTCAATGGGAAACTGCAACAACCTAACCCAGGCAGTATGACTCAGGGCCCAGACCCTTCAGGAATGAATGAGGAAAGAGCCAAGACCTGCTGAGGGTGGGGGAAGTACAGAATGGGTAAGAGGAAGATAGTTATAAATACCAGCTAAGGCCACGTGACCATTTGCAGAAATGAGGATGTTTCTGTCGTATCTGTTAAGAATCTGTTTGTACAGATATTTGTGTTTCCTTTTGATTTCTTTATCATGTGATGTAGTATCAATTAAGAGGATATCAGTGCTTATCATATTTAAGTCTGAGATACTGAAAGGCTGTTCCTGTTCTAAATTTATAATTGCTTGAGGTTATATGTTATCTGATGAAATAGATAATGCATTTGCAATTGTGTGTGGGATAGTTATATCATATTAGTTGTAATTATTACCTGATTACTGTCTTCATTTAGAAATTAAGCATGACATAAGGAGATATGATTGTGTATCAGGTTGACAAGGGGTGGACTTGTGATAGCTGCTCTTGGCTGTAAAGTTGACTATATCTGGAATTAACTAAAATCCAAAGGGCTGTGTGCACTCTACTTTGTGAGGTCAGTATGTGATTTAAGCTGTAATTGTATTTCTTTTATAAACTTGGATGCCCACATGTTTGGTTCCTGAGTGTTAAGAACTGCAGTGGCCTCTTTGTTGACTTTTCTTTTGAGTATGTAGTGTCCTTCCCATCTCTTCTGATTAGTTTTGGTTTGAGGTCGATTTTTTCAGATGTAGTGGCTGTACCAGCTTGCTTCTTAGAGCCATTTGCTTGGGATATCTTTTTCTATCCTTTGTCCCTGAGGTGAATTCTGTCCTTGATGTTAGTGGGTGTTTCTTGGATGCAGTCAGAGCATGGATCCTGTTTTTGGATCCATTTTGTTAGTGTGTCTTCTGTTGGGGAATTGAGATTATTGATGCTGAGAGTTATCAGTGAGCAGTATATGTCAGTTTCCGTTATTTTATCATGAGCTGTTTTTTCTTTCCCCTTTGATTTGCTGGTCTGATATTATTTATTCCTTGTGTTTTCTTGGGTGTCATTAGCCTCTTCAGGTTGAAATTTTTCCTCTAGCACACTGGTTCTTAACCTGTGTGTTGTGTCACCTTTGAGGGCTTGAACAGGTATCACCTAAGACCATCAGAAAGCGTAGATAGTTAGAATTCATAACAGTAGAAAAGTTACAGTTATGAAGTAGCAACAAAAATACTTTTAAGGTTGGGTGTAATCGGATATTTCTCTCCCACACTCCTGTTCCCAAATACCCGGCAGCCACTTCTCAAGTTAGCACAGAGACTTAATATTATTACAAATGCTTAAAATTAGACTTAATATTATTTATAAATGCTCAGACTTATTACTAACTTTTACATTTTATGTTAACCCATATTCCTTATTTACGCTCTGCCACATGACAGTACCTTTTCTCAGTATGGCATGCCCACCTTACTCTCTCTCCTCACTCTGCCCGTCTTCTCTCCATCATCCTTAGTTGGGTAATCCCGCCTATCCTTCCTGCCTGGCTACTGGCCAGCCATCATTTTATTAAACCAGTTTGGGCTATAAATCTTTACAGTGCACAGGAGGATTATCCCACAGCTGTTGGGGTCAGCACAACATGGAGCTGTAATACAGGCTGCAGCATTGGGAAGGGTGAGGGCCACTCACTGCTCTGGTGCCTTCTGTAGGGCTAGGTTTATAGATACAAAACTACTGAAATTTGGTTTATTATGGAAGCTCTTTATTTGTCCACCTATTGTGATGGAAAGTTTTCCTGGGTATAGGAGTTTGGGTTGGATCTAAGAGTCTCAGAATCTCTCTAGACCCTTCTGGGTTTTGGAGTCTCCACTGAGAAATGGGGCATTATTCTAATGGTCTGTCTTTATATGTTATTTGGTTTTGTAATACTCCTGCTTTGTTCTGTATGTTTAGTGTTTTGATTATTATGTGGCATGGGGAGTTTCTTTTCTGGTCCTGTCTGGAGTCCTGTATGCTTCTTGCACCTTGATAGGTTCTACCTTCTTTAGATTGGGGAAATTTCTTCTACAATTTTGTTGGAAATATTTACTGTAGCTTTGCTTTGGGTTTCTGCTTTTTCCTGTATTGGTCTTTTCACAGTGTCCCAGATGTTCTGGATCTTTTGTGCCTGGATTTCTTAGATTTAACATTTTCTTTGACCAGGCTATCCATTTCTTACATCTTGTCTTCAATGTCTGAGATTCTCTCTTCCATCTTTTGTATTCTGTTGGTGAGGCTTGCCTCTGAGGGTCCTATCTGAATTTCTAAATTTTCATTTCTGGTTTTCTCTCAGTTTGGGTTTTCTTTATTGATTCTATTTCCCCCTTCAGTTCTCAGACTGTTTTCTTCATTTCATTCCACTGTTTGTGTTTTCATAGATTTCTTTAATGAATTATTAATTTCCCCTTTTTGGACCTCTAACATATTCATAAAGGCTATTTTGAAGTCCCTGTCTTCAAAATGTCTCTACTGCACTTCTCAGGGCCTGTTATGGCAGGGTCACTGGGCTCTAGTAGAAACATGTGCTAGCTGGGCTAGAAGCAGGCTTGAGGGCTGGGAGGTTGCTGATGGGTCCCCTGAGGGAGGAATACGGGGTCTGCTTCAGTATGGGTGCAGAGAAGGAGGAGAGGCCGGAACTGGTGGTCTGTTGGCTTCCCAGAGACTCAGACAAAGCGATGTGGGAGAGGGGTAGTGTGGCCACCTGCGAGAGGCCTGTGACCTGCTAGAGATGGGGCAGACAGGAAGAAGACTGAGGCAGGTGGTCTGCTCCAGAGCTCGGGATGAGACTGGGGGATCGAATTGGAGAAAAGACAGATAGTGAAGGTCTGAAGAGTGTCTACCTGCTTTCCTGGCTGGCGTTGCAGGCAGGTTCCCAGGAAGTGCCTGTAGAAGTGGTGGCTATGACAGAGGGATGGGGTTGGGGTAAGGGTTGAGGAAGCTATAGGAGATCTGCTTGATCTGCTGGGGATGGGGCAGAGAGGCAGGTCTAGTTCTTTCTTCTTGTGGTACTAGAGTTGGAAGCCAGGGCTTTGTGCATGCTAGGCAAGCACGCCACCATTGGGAAGAAATGAATGACAAACAATGAGCAAAATCTCTATATTTTAACACTAAAGTCAGCAGGCACTAGTAGTCGCTGGGCCTTGGCCTCGATTCCTGTCACTAGAGAGTGAAAGGAAGCAGTGTGAAGATGTGTTACGTGGTGGAAGGACCACGGCACTGGCTCACAGGGAGCAGTCTGAAGATGTGTTACGTGGTGGAAGGACCACGGCATGGGTTCACAGGGAGCAGTCTGAAGACGTGTTACGTGGTGGAAGGACCATGGCACGGGTTCACAGGAAACAGTCTGAAGATGTGTTATGTGGCAGAGGACCATGGCGCGGGTTCATAGGGAACAGTATGAGGACATGTTATGTGGTGGAAGGACCATGGCAAGGGTTCACAGGGAACAGTCTGAAGATGTGTTGCGTGGCAGAGGACCATGGCACAGGTTCACAGGGAGCAGTCTGAAGATGTGTTACGTGGTGGAAGAACCACGACACTGGTTCACAGGAAGTTGGTGCTTCCACATTTGCTTCAGATTTATTGTTTCATGTTAGTTTTCAGCACAGTCGCAGATGGGAACTGGAAGATGGAATTTCTGTAATTACTGAAGAGGAAGTAAGATCCAGGTATCACCCAAACCTGCTCTAACTTTTCCTGTAGTTGAGAGAAGCACCATCAATGAGTAGTGCCATAAACATACCTAGCTGTCAGGCCGTCTGCTGAGTGTGAGTCAGTTGGCTTAGCCAGTGTAGCTGCGCTGGGGCGGGGCCTCCTGTCATTCAAGCCACAGTGGAGCTTCCACCAACAGAAGGGCGTCGTAACCAGAAAGCTCCTAAGGAAGTCTCACCACCCCCTGTTTGTTAGGGATCAGCCATGGAAATGTTGCTGAAGAAGTCACTAACACCTGGCACTTTGTCAGGAACTTTCTAAGTGCGTTTTGCTTGCCAGCAGTATAAGAAGGGGCTGCCATTATGGTCTCCAGTCTTGTATTTGAGGAACCAGAAGCATGCAGACAGTTCTGCCAAGACATAGATTTCATACCCAGTGCTCGGAGCATGGCCACCGCGCTCACACAGACCTTCACTCTTTGCTCCTCCTGTCCTCGCTAGTCTTTCCTCTGTGGAAGCGTGTTTAATCGGGGTGTAGACAGCAGGTGGTAACCACTGTGGTACATCCTAGTTAGCCTCGCATTTCTCTGAGCTGTCAATACGGCATTTACTAGTTATATTCACCCCCTTACATTTAAATCATATACAGTTCAGTTTTTCAGACACAACTGCCGTAGTGCATGGACATGTGACCAATGACTCTATGCTGGAACATACAGAGCTAGGTTGTTCCCATCATGCACTGTTCTGTTGGGCTAGTCTATTCTAGAGCATGGTGATGTAGGTGGGTCTTCTGTCTATGTGTTACTTTCATTGGTCAAATAAA
>LOJH01049907.1:0-10967 GCA_001685095.1 Ellobius talpinus
TCTGGGAAGGAGGAAGTTGATTCCTCCCACTCCTGCCCAGACCTCCGAAGCAGCCAGATGTGATCTGCCCCACTGAAGAAGGTACTGAGCCACATGGCTAAAATGGGTCAGAATAATGGGTTAATCTAAGTCATAAGAGCTAATAAGAAACCTGAGCTAATGGGCCAATCAGCTTTATAACTTACAGAGATCTCTGTGTGATTTTCTTTGGGGCTTGCCATCTGTGGGGTACCAGGCAGGACAGAAATACCAACAAGCAAGCCCCTCATGTTACACCAAAGTCCATACCAAAGCAAAGTATTAATTTCTATATCATATCCCCATTTTTTAATAAATTGACAGTGACCATTAATCATTTATAACCAACACTTTTAAAATGACAATAAACATTTATAACAACCATTTTGGGAATTTGGGTGTAGTTTTCTCCAAAATGCTTCCTACTTTTTGTTATGCTAAGTATTTTTAGGGTCCACAGAGAACTTTCAGGGGGTCTTGTTTCATCAAAACACATTAGGCTGGAAGCAATCCATAGGTTCTCATCTTCTGTAGAAACAAAAGCAGAACTTATTTTCCAAAGCAACATATCCTTAGATCAAAAATTTGAAGACAAGATACCTTTATGTTGGTTTAACTTAGCAGCCCCCAGAATCAAATGTATCTCTTCAGTCAAAAAATTCAAAGAAAACACAATTAATATACATAACCCAGACTCTGTGTATATTCCTTATTTACATAGCTTCTTTTTCTTTACTCCTTTAATCTATGACTGTACTCTTTTATATTACTTTTGCTGTCTCTTAAAGACTTTGTTTTATCTATAATTTTTTCTTCTCTCTCCAAAGCCTACGTATAAGTTTTAAATACACTGTGTCTTGTTTTGAGCTCTTTTATGTCTGAATCTGTCCTATTGTGTATCTGAAATCCTTTTCTGACAAGTAGCATTTTAAAATTGTAAGCAGTGAAGTCGCGGCAGCCCTGGATGTTGGCTCTGCTTCTCTTGGCCTTTGAATATGGCAGAGGTATGTTGGCCTCTGCAAGCCAAACTCACTGCCCCAGCTCCAGGGATGCAGCAGGTTTATGTTGCCATTAAGCAACTTGCTCACAATCCCCATTTAAGTGTTCCATAGCTGGACTTACTAAAAGAACCAGAGCTGTTTATGCTGCCAGTATGAACCAGGAAGCCTTCTTAAAGTAGCTGTGTCTCAGCTTGTGGCCAGCAAACAGAGCCTATCTGTAAATAAATTGTGGTTACCAAGAAGTTTCATTCCTATTTTTGTGGGTCTAGAAGCACTTTTTTTAACTTAAGCTTTCTTATGCTTTATGTGGAAATTCTGGCCCCGTGTTTGCACCACTTTGTAGAAGGAGACTTCTCTTTTTTTTCCTGGTCACCCAGACCCCAAGAATCACATAGAAACAATGTTAATTACAACACTGTTTAGCCTATGAGTTAGCCTTCTTATTAACTAACTTTTACAACTTAAATTAAGCCATTTCTATTAATCTGTGTATTGCCAGAAGACTATGGCCTACCAGTAAGGTTCTGGTGGCAAGAGCTTTTCTCCTTCAGCAGGCTACGTGAAGTCTCCTTGACTCTGCCTACTCTCTCTCTCTATCCCTGTTTAGATCCCCCCATGCTTTACTTTGCTAAGCCATTGTCTGAAAGAGCTTCTTTATTAACCAATGTTAATAAAACATATTCACAGCATACAGAGGGGAATCCCACATCATGCTGCTGCAGATCCAGATGTAGAACCTTTAGTTCCATCTTCAGCACCATGTCTGCCTGCAGACTGCCATGCTTCCTGCCATGATGATAATGGACTAAGCCTCTGACCTGTAAGCCAGCTCTAATGAACTGCCTTCCTTTGTAAGAGTTTCCACAGTCATAGCAAAAGTTCACAGCAATTAAACCCTAGTGAAGACACACATTGACAATAGCTCTTGGAAGGGCAGCACCCCAAGATTTTTATACACCTATGGAGCAAAATGGTCGAGAATACCAAAGGGTTGTCAGCTGCTCCAGGGAAGTTGATCTGAGCCAGACAAGAAGCGTGTTCAGCCTCTGTGTTCCCTGCTCAGTCCAGGTGGGCCTCTCCTCTGTTCTGTGTTATCCCATTCCCCCCCTCTTTGCCACTTCCTTTACTTTCTGTCTTCCTCTTTCCTCTCTCTGCCTCCCATTGTGTGATCATATGGTGTTATGTTTTTCTAAAAGGAAGAGACAGTTAAGGGGTGTTCTCATTATTCTTGTCAGATGCCCCCTAGGCCCACTCAGCACAACCTGGTTCCAGGGAGTCCCTCAGGGTGGGGTACAACAGACTGGTTGAGTACCATACCCAATGTGTCGACAGCAAATGGCATTTCAGTGAGGGCAGAATGTGTGAAGTGGCAGCAAGGGAAACAGAACAACTTGATATAATAAACGAATTAAGAAATCTCATTTTTAAATGATATTTTATTTTTATGACAAGCAAGAGTTTTGTATTATTAATTGAAAATTCATTTAATATATCCTGTTGATATTTTTCTTTCCCACAACTACTACCAGATTTCCCTTCCTCCCTGTCCATCCAAATCAATACCTTCTTTTTCTCTTTTATTAAAATAATAAAATAAGATAAAAACAAACAAATTAGACTAGAACAAAACAAAAAACAGATATAAAACAAAGAAAAATCCCAATAAACATATAAAAACAGATAAATACAGATTTGAAAAAAAAATACATCCTATAAAATCACAAAACCAGAAACCATAATATATAAGAAAAAGACCCGTAAGGTTCAAAAAAATGCTCAAAGCATGATTAGACAAAAAAATCTCCAAAAATACCACTGAGTTTGTTTTCTGTTGGTCATCTATTCTATTTCTGGACATGGAGCCTGCTTCTAAGTGTGGTTTGTATACCTAGTAACACTGCATTGGGGAAAAAGACTTTCTCATTTGAAAGGGCTTATAATTATCAATTGGAAATAGTTTCAGGTTTAGGGATAGGGCTTGTGTCTACTTTCACAGCCATGGAACCTTATCTGATTTAGACCTAGCAGGCCCTGTTCTTGCTGCTTCAGTCTCTGTGAGTTCATAATTGCATCAGTTTTATTGGGTTTCAAGGTCTTTGTTTTTTTGGTGTCTTCCATCCTCTCTGACTCTTACAATCTTTCCACCTCCCCTTCTGCAAAGTTTGCTGAGCCCTGAGGGGTGGGATTTGATGAAGATTTCCCTCTAAAGATAGAGTGTTCCAGCATCTCCCACTCTTTGTACACCCTCTGCACACTGCCCAGTTGTAGGTATTTGTTTCCATCTACTGTAGGAGGAAGCTTCTCTGCAATGGCGGAGCATGACACTGACCTATGAGCATCACAGAATGTCATTAGGAGTGATCTTATTGCTACATTCCGCAGTGTTTGTTTCTCCCCTAGGCCCATGGCCTAATTTAGGGTCTCAGTTACTTGAGCAAGTGCCTCATGGAGTGGGTCTTACAACCAAGTTGATAGTGGTTGGTTACAGCTATAACTTTTGTGCCACTGTTGAACCAGCACATCTTGCAGGCAGACTACCCTTGTCTATGGAAGGGTTTGTAGCTAGGTTGTTGTTTACTTTCTCCTTCAGCAGTGTGCAGAGTACCTTCCAGTATGATGAACTGTGGTCAGTATAGGTGAAGGCTTTGGTAGGCGCAAGTTGGATTTCCCCATGTTCAAATAATAATGTAGTTTTTGTCTTCATCTATAAGACCTTACTATCAGTTTGTGGAGAGAGAAACCAATAGACTTTTCAATAGCCTGGGTTATTTGGGGGGTTTCTGTGAAAGCACTTTTGGTCACTAACTTTATTACACATAACCCACTCCTGGTACTGGAGGCTTCTTGGAATGGCTAGAGATGTGCAGCCGGAGCTTTGTCTCCCCCATTATTTGCTGATTCCATTTAGATTGCTTCCACATATGTATATATTTTAAGAAGCTTTTAATGTATTAGGTTTCCATATAACACCTCAAATGGCCCTTAGATTTAGCTGCCCCTCTTCAGATTCCCTTCCTTATATCACCCTTCCTTTTTTCTCCCCAACTGATCCTTCTCTTCCAGTCCCCCCCTCATTCCACTTGTCTGTAACCATATATTCTACTTATCCAACCTAGGGAGACTCATCTCTCTCCTCTACTCCCTTCTCTATAACTAGCCGTTGTGGTTACACAGATTGTAGACTGCTTATGAAAGATGTAACATCCAAATATAAGCAAATCGAAAGCAAATTTGTCTTTTTGGGTCTGGATGACCTCACTCAGGGCGATGTTTTCTAGCTCCATATATTCACACATATATTTCATGATTAAAAAACTTTTGGGGGCAGGGGGCTTTGAGATATGATTTCTCTGTGTAACAGTCATGGCTGTCCTGGAACTTGTTTTGTAGACCAGGCTGCCCTCACACTCACTGAGATCCTCCTGCCTCTGTCTCCCAAGTGCTGTTTAAAGTCATTTGCCACCACTGCCTGACTATGATTTAATTTCTTAACAGCTGAATAATATTTAATGGTGTAAATATACCATATTTTCCTTATCCATTCACACATTGATGGACATCTAGACTGTTTCCAATTTCTTCCTATTATGTGTAGATCAGCAATGAACATGGCTGAGCAATTGTCTCTGTAGTATTATTATGTGGAGTCCTTTCAGTATATGTCCAAGAGTGGGCTAGCTGTATCTTGAGGTAGATCTATTCTCAGCTACCTAAGGAACTGCTACAGTGATTTCCATAGTGACTGTACAAGTTTGCAGTCCACCAACAATGAATGAGTGTTCCTATTACCCTGCATCCTTGCTATGAGTTGTCATTTGTTTTTCATGATTTCAGCCATTCTGGTTTGTGTAAGATGAAATCTCAGTGTAATTTTGATTTGGATTTCCCCAATAACTAAGTATGTTGAACACTTCTTTAAGGGTTTCTCAACCATTTGTGTTTCATCTTTTTAGAATGGTTTAGCTCTGACCACCACCACCCCCAATTTTCAAATTCTGTTTTCTTGATGATTAGATTTTTGAGTTCTTTGCATATTTTAGATAATAAACCTCTACTGAATATGTACTTGTTAAAAATATTTTCCCATTTTGTAGCTGCATTTTTATGTTTTCTATGATTAAATTTTTTTAGAAACACAAGAAATTCAGATAAGTAGGAGAAGAAAGAAAAATAAGGGGAACTGAGTTGATAAACAAGAAATGGGAAGAAAGGAAACTGGGGAGAATCCCAAGAAAGAAAAGGACTAATCAGAGGAAATGTAATAGGCACAGAGTACCAGGGAATGGCTGAGATGGAGCTTGATGGTCTTATTACAACCATCCAGGACCTGGATTCTTGTACTCACCCAGTCAAGATTAAAAAGCAAAACAGATAGGCTGTCAAGAGGCTCATGATGAGTTCTTGTGTCTTCAGTATCTACTCAGAGCACCTGGCCAACACCCATCTGCTTTAGATGAATAAATGACAAACACCCCTATTACCCTGTTGGGCTCTTCACAGTCTGGTGTAGCCAGAAAATTAAAATGTTCTAGAAAAGTTTCCCATAAGATGAGGGAAAATAATTCTAGCTGGATCCTTCGCTGACTAATTAATAGAGTCATTGGATAGCCCACCCCTTTAACATTTTTATTAATTGAAATGTTACTCCATGTAGAGCCGAACTCTGTAAGCGGTGGTCTCTTGGGAGAGAGTTTTATTCCATTTGGTGGAAAAAAGTTAGAAAAGAGGTTGGGAAACTGTGATTCTCTCCTCATGACCTTGTAATTCCTCATCTCTACAATCCACAGTTCTAGTGAAAGTGCATAGCATCACTGGGGCACATTCCTCTGAGTTAGGAGTCCTTCTCTCTTTCGCTGCCCCCAGCAGCTCCTGGGTCCCCCAGGGACACATCCAGATTCTCACTGAGTTATTAGTCTGGAGTAGTTCCCTTACAGGACTTATCTGCTGGCAGAGAGTCCCTTCCCTCCCACCCTGTCTGGAACATTTCAGGGGAGCTTTTGGCCCTGACCCCACTCCCAGGATGGGGTCTCTATGTTTGCACAATTAGCTTTACAGACACCATGCACTGATTTTCTGTGCGGGGGCTTTCAATATAAATGAATAAAAATTTAAAACTCAGAGTACTGCCATCTGCAGAACTTATGTGGGCCATGCAGAGCATTCCCTGAACATACATGTGCTGTAATGAATTCTGGGCATATTCAGAGAGACTGAGGAGAGGAGCTGGTTTCAAAGACAGAGATGAGGAGTGTTACTCAGACACTGAAACAAGAAGAATCTATGGTTATAATGAATGCAGAAGGGGAGAGTAATGCTATATCAAAAGTTTTGGGGTACCTCTCCTCATAGGAACCTCTTTGTGGGGTTGTAGTGGCTGTTCTGACAGTCTGTGACTTTGGTGGAGTCTTTGGTGATGGAAACCATTGTTGGAGTTGTTAGGTTATCATGTGTCTGATCCCTTCAACCCTCACCTCCAATTTCCTTTCATACTTGTTAACATTGGCACAAGTGACTCCATTTTGATCTTCATGACTAACTTTCTTTCATTGTCTTGGAATACACACTTCTTAGAAGTCTCATGACTGAAGTCATCCTGAAGGACAGAGGATGGTGAAGACCGTGGTAGCATTGTCTCTGCTCCCATTCCCCTTTCTGTGCCCAGAGCACACTACTCTTCTAGGCTCACAAGGGTCTATGAAGTATCCAGCTTCAGGGTCTTTTTTTTTCCTAGTCAGAGACAGGGCCATCTCTGACAGTCTTCCAGGGAGACCTCCAAGCCTAGCCTACCATGTTATTCTAGGAATACTCTTGTCCCTGTAGAGTAGTGAGTGGTGTTCCTTTTGGCTTAGCCACCAGGCAAGATTCATGAGATGTCCACCCACACCAGCCACATTCCCTGGAGGGAGAGATGCCAGCAGCTACAGGGTGCCAGTCTGCAGTTTCCTGGCATAGGGCCCACCTGTCTTTTGGCTGTAATGGTGCCTTGCAAATGGGGTGGTTGGTGGTTGATGTGTGAGTGGCAGAAGTAATAAATGGGCTGTTGTTGCTGTTACGCTATTTAATTTTAGAGATGTTTTCCCAGGGTGCTGTTGTAGAAAAAATATCTGCACAAACAAATTATTAGTTTTACCAGCCCTGCTCCCTAATGTGTTCCTCATCTGCCAAATCAGGAAGGGGGTAAATGCTGGGAAGGAAATGACTCTGCCAAGGAAAAATTTGAGTTCAAATTGGTACCAAGGGCAGGTTGTCTTCTTGTCCCCCTCCCCTTTGCTGCCACTCTCAAGGTACACTTGTCATCAGGCAATGCAAATGGAGCCAGGATGGAGACAGCCAAGCAGATGCAGATAGTCATCATTGTAAGAGCTTTCTACAGGCTCTTCAAACATGTTCATTAGAATATGTTAATGATAGTTTTCATTGTGACATTTTTATATAAGTACATAATATATTTTGATCACGTTCACCCCCATTCTTGGATCTTTTTACCTCATAGAGAGCTTTCTTCTCACTGTGGGCTTTCAGAGTAGGCTCCCAAAATTCTTGCACTGATTGTGGGATGGTGTAAGGAAGGTCAGAAAAAATATGTACACTTTCAATCGATATTTATACCATTTGCTTTTATTGTAAGTTGACAAAGTATAATTGCATGACTTTTTTTGAAATACAATAAGGCATAATTAGAAAGCTCACACACTTATACATAATCATACATATGTTCACACATACTCGCAAAAAACTCATGTACAGAGGCAAATGCCTCCTCAACCACACCCATATGTGCAGGTGAACAAACACAAACACATACACACACACATACAGGCACACATTCATACACACAGCACCGTCTGCTTAAAGCTAGCAAATGAGTGTTCTGTCACCTCTAACGCTGTCAAGTTTTTGTGGTGAGAACACTTTCAATTTTCCCCTTAACCAACTGTGAAGTATCTACCCCTTGTTATTTGTTACAACCATAGTGCTGACCATAGAGCTAAACGCATTGTTTCTTTTTCTTGACAGACTCGTTGTGCCCTTTGACACATACTTCCCATCCCCCCATGGCCCCTCCCCCCAGCCTCGGCAAATTTAACTTAGTATTGTCTATTGCTCTTCACACTGTCTCCACGCTGACCTGGATCACACCCTTTCCATGTCCCCCAGTGTGCTCACACTGTTCACTTTGGTCCGTTGATTCCTGTGGCTGCAGGCACATCTTGTTTCATCTTTAATTTCTAGTTGCTAGTGATGTCAGGCATCCTTCCTTGCTCCGTGGCCCAAGTTCCCTCTCCTTTAATCTTTTGTCTCGACTATCTGTTGTGTTTTTCAAATTTCTGATTTATGGACATTTCTTGCATTTTCTAGATAAACACAGTCCCCTGTTGGTTTTAGATACTGTGAATATATCCTCTCGCGCTATCTGTTGCTGACTTTCCCCATGTGTTTTTCATTAGGACCAATCCTTATTTTAATGCAATAAATTTGACATATTTTCCTTCAATTAGCTCATTTGTTTTCAATTTTTCTTGTCTCATGAAAATGTATTATAACATATAAATTTCACTTTACATACCATTGTAGATGTTTCCCACACATTTTAAAATGAGTTTTATGTCATTCATTTCCAAGTATTTCACAATTTCCTTTTTAGCTAAATGCATGTTGCTGAGATCCCAGAAGTAGGAGAGTTTTTCAGTCACACATTTTTATTAATTTCTAGTCATTTCTGATATATTCAGAAAACATCCTTTTATAGCATTGTTTTAAATATTTATTGAGGATTACTTTTTGGCTTCATTTATTGTGAATATCTATAACTCCCCCAGTTATATTAAAAGGTAATGGCTCTTGGACTGTGGGCACTGCTTTGGACTACAGTGCTTGGCTGGTACCCACAGGCCCCTGAGTCCCACCTTCAGAAAACACCAAGAAACAAACACAGTGCTGCCAGGACCTTCTGTGTTAAGTTTGCTTTAAATGTTTTCATTCCTATCACAAATCACTTTCTGAAATTCAGTAAGATGACCCTGTGGTCTTCTGACTCACCAATAGCACACTGTTCTGAAAGTTTTGAACATGATACTTATGCCATGGTGGAGGGATAAGAAATAGTGGTAAATGGGCACCGAAAGTCTAGGAATACACGTCCTGCTAGACTTTGTCCCCAGTCATCACCCATGTTTACTGACTGGAACGTTTGTAAAGCCCCGACCCTGCTTATGTTCCTAATTTTTATGTGAGTGAGTGGGCTAAAATCTCACGTACTGTGCGCCACCTTCTATTGTTTACCTCTTTCCTCACTTATGTTACACAGTTAGTGTTCAGGACTGAGGAAGAGGAGAGATTAAGTCATTGAAGACACACTCTCAATGCCAAGGCCACGTGACTGGGGACAGCACCAGGGCAACTCTTCTGCAGCCAGGCCCTCCTTTCTCCCGACATTATCTGCAGCTCCCCTGTACATCGCCATCAGGGATGCTCTCCGCAGCTGTGGTGGTGTGGGCTGAGCTTCTCATGAGTTGCCGAGTTCTGCTAAGACATTTCTACACATGTAGGGGGTAGTTTACACTTATTGCCTGTTCCCCACCTTCACTCTCTCTCCTCCTTCCCAGATGGTTTCTTTCCCATCACAAAGATCTCCCTTACACCTTTCTGCCCTTTATCTGCATATGAGAGAAAACACGTGACTCTTGTCTTTTGGAGTCTACCTTATTTCACTAAACACAGTGACTTCCATTTCTATCCATTTTCCTGCAGATGACACAGTTCTCTTCTTCTCAATGGTTGAGTGATCGCCCGGCGGGCCACTTTTTCCTTCCCCTTCACCTGTTGACGGGCACTGCTGATTTGCCACTGATTTATTTCTTCAGACTGGCCCTTGCTTTATAAATTCCTAGAGCTGTCATTTAGCACACATTTGTTCATACCATTTATATTCCATTTTTACTATTGTAATGTTTCATTTCCCTTAAAGATGCCTTTGTCCTGATATTTAGTCAGATATTAAAACTGTCACTTCTGCTGCCAATCGAACAATATTCCCGTGGTGTGCACTTTCTGACCTTCCGTTCTTGTTTTTATGAGCGAGAATGACAGATGTTTTCTTAAATCCACTTTGGAATTTTTGGTCTTTCTAATTGCCAAGTTTAATGTGCTTTTATTTGTTTATTGTAATTATTTTTATATTATGATTTATTTCTGTGTTCCCAGTTTAGTGCACTTATTTGCTGCTGTTTACTTTTCACTGCATACATGAGGTTTAAATTACAGGTTAAAATTCTACAATTTATTTTTATTGTTTCGGTGGCTCTCTGAAACTGGAAACTTATAATTATGTTCAATGATGTCTCTTGATCTTCCTGAGTTGGAGCAGAATTAAGTTACAATAAAATGCAGACATCTAAGTCTTTGGTTTGATGAGCCTTGACAGGTGTGGCACAACTTGGTAACTGCCTTCTCTAGTATCATTCTCAGTGTTGATATTTCCCGAGAGGCCCTGTGTCCTTTCTAGTCAATCTCCCCCACTTCCCCTGGGATGGGAGCAGCCAGACTTCTGTGGCTATCTCTGCTTTTTCTTATATTTCTAATAAAACAAATTATGCACCACTGGGTCTCTTCAGTCTGCTTCTGTTATTTAACACAACTATGTTGAGATTTACTCATAGTTTTAGTTATTTGTGCTTTATTCACAAAGAATATTCCACCCTTTGAAAGTAAGTGATAATATAATTAAAAAATATCTCCTGTATTGGGAACACATTCAGGTTATTTCCCATCCAAGCTATTATGTATAAAATTGATATGTGCTTTTCAGGCAGTTGTTTGCACATGTGTGTGTATGTGTGTGTGTATGAGAGAGAGAGAGAGAAGGGGAGAGCGGGGGAGAGAGAAGGGGAGAGAGAGAAGGGGAGAGAGAGAAGGGGAGAGAGAGAAGGGGGAGAGAGAGAAGGGGAG
>LOJH01049909.1:0-10483 GCA_001685095.1 Ellobius talpinus
AATAAGAAGCTAGAACTAATGGGCCAAGCAGTGATTTAAATAATACAGTTTCTGCGTGATTATTTCGGGCTAAGCAGCCAGGAACTAACTAGCAGCCTTCTCCAACAGTGAAGAATGTTTTACTTCACTGAATTCAAATGGTGGAAGTCTAGAATAGAGACCGAAAGTCAGACTAGAAAGGAGAAAAGCATGAGAGATGTGGTGGGAACAGAGACAAGGGATGTTGTCTCTCACTGAAGGATAACGTTTACAACAAAGCTGGAGGAGGAAGTGTTCCTTCTGCTGCTGCTGAAAAGTGGCAGATCTTGAAAGAAGAAAAGCTATAGACATGTAGATATTAAGATAATAAGGCAACATCCATTAATGGAATAGATACACTTCAACATCAGTGGCCTGATAAACAGGATTATGGTTAATCATATAAAGTGCTGTATTGAAGTAGGAGCAGGGTAGACATCTTCCTCACAGTGATCCAGGCACTAGGGTTTCCTTCTATTGAGACTAAGCTACAACCTGGGGCTTCTGAATCCTTCACTTTGAGTTAGCAGATAGGAATAGCCTAAAGGACCAAGCAGGGTGTTTTGTATATACCTTGTACAGAAATATGCAAAGTATATTATATGTGCCCACATTCTTTGAGTAATATATAGTCATAAGGCAACATTTAACTGTAACCATAGTGCAAAATAGAAAATCTATCTAACAACTAATCAGTTCACCACACTATAGAAATAAATATTGTCTTTAGGGCCATTTCATTAACTACAAAGTGGGAGATTTAGATTTATGATGCATAGAGTATGAGTAATCAAAAGCATTAAAAAACAACTATTTTCTATATTAATAACTATAGATAAATTTGACACATTGATATTGAATCTCTCAATTCAAGAAAATGACTTGATATTTTTAAAGACTTTTTATGAGAATTTTCAGGAGGAAATTTGTAGATACTGTGTTCTGACCATGTTTTCTCTTCATTAGATATTTGATCTTGACTTGATGTGTGATTCCTCTCATCATGATGCTATGAATATGTTTTATTACCATTGGTTATTAAAGAAGCTGTTTAGGTCAATGGCTTAGAAGAGTAAATCCAGGTGGGAAACCTGAACAGAGATAGAGAGAGAGAAAGAGGGCAGAGTTAGGGAGATGCCATGTAGCTGCCAACCACAACCTTACCAGGAAGCCACAACCTCAAGGCAATACACAGATTAACAGAAAGAGGTTAGTTTAAGATGTAAGAGTTATCTAGATGCTACACCATCTAGAAACAATGTTGTAATTAATACAGTACCTGTGTTATTATTCGAGTCTGGGCTTCTCGAAAATTAAAAAGCAGTTCCTGCCTACATTGATTCATTGCTTTGCTACATTCACTAGAATTATATCATTATTGTTGTTATATAAGGAATGCTTTACATTTTTAGGAATTTTTCATTTAACTTTTTCATTGATTATTGTGTATGTATATGCATTTGTGTGTATGTATGTTCATGTAAATAGGAGGTGTGTGTGTTTGAGTGTGCATACGTGTGTGTGAGTGTGCGTGTGTGGGAGGGGGCTATAGGATAACACTGGGTGTTGTTTCTCATGCACTGTCTACTTTGTGATTTTTTTTTATATTTTTATTTTTCTATTCAAAAATTTCCACTTCCTCCCCTCCTCCCATTCCCCTCCTGCTCCTCCACTCACCCTCCTCCCTCCTCCTCCAGTCTTAAGAGAGGGCAGGTACCCTGCCCTGTGGGACGTCGAAGGGCCTCCCCCCTCCATCCAGGTCTAGGAAGGTGTGCATCCAAACAGACTAGGGTCCAAAAAAGCCAGTACATGCAGTAGAAACAAGTCCCAGTGCCATNTTTTCTATTCAAAAATTTCCACTTCCTCCCCTCCTCCCATTCCCCTCCTGCTCCTCCACTCACCCTCCTCCCTCCTCCTCCAGTCTTAAGAGAGGGCAGGTACCCTGCCCTGTGGGACGTCGAAGGGCCTCCCCCCTCCATCCAGGTCTAGGAAGGTGTGCATCCAAACAGACTAGGGTCCAAAAAAGCCAGTACATGCAGTAGAAACAAGTCCCAGTGCCATTATCAATGGCTTCTCAGTCAGGCGCCATTGTCAGCCACATTCAGAGTCCGGTTTGATCACATGCTCGTTCAGTCCCAGTCTAGCTGGATTTGGTGACCTCCCATTAGATCAGGCACACTGTCTCAGTGGGTGGACCAACCCCTCGCGGTCCTGACTTCCTTGCTCATTTTCTCCCTTCTTCTGCTCTTCAACTGGACCTTGGGAGCTCAGTCCAGTGCTCTGTACTTTGTGATTTTTGAGACACAGTCTCTCACGGGTCTGGAACCCATCCAGCAGGCTAGCGATCTGCCTGTCTCTACCTGTCCAGGGGTTAAGATTGTAGATGCCAACACCAGGCCAGTGTCTTACACAAGTGCAGGGAATTGGGGATGGACCTCTGGTCTTCATGATTTGTGCACCAAGCACTTTATGGACTTGAGCTATCTTTACAGCCCTCGTGCATTACTTCATAGTTATAATAGCACTTAGGTTATTTAAAGCACTTCAGATAGCCTTCTGAATGCAACTAGATTTAATTTAGCATTTGACAAACCCTGAACAACTGTTATAAAGGCAGAAGACAGTCTTCATGAAATATTATGACCTCCTTTGGTTAAAAACCAATCAATCCCATGGATTACTCTAGAAATTATGTGAAAGTTGCTATATTTTAGGCAATTATACTGAAGTAAAGATGAGAGTTTATAGCTGACTATGCAAAAACAGAAGCATCACCTGGCTACTGAGAGCCAATTAAACACTTAGAACAGGCTCCTGAAGAGGGTATGGCAAAGTGGACAGCACTAGGAGCTTCTGTCTTCTCCTTGGGGTCCTGTAAATGGCACTGTTGCTGCAAAATGAACACTGTCATGGGTCAAAAGTGACACCTCCCCTGAGGTCTCTCTCCAGCCACTGCACCTAATCTGGGTGGGGTGATTTTCACCCTTCGTGATTACTTTGTCATTATTCTGGCTTCTAGTCCATTCTTCTGCCTATGCTCAGTGAACTGCCACTCTATTATCAGTAGGATTTAAAAATAACTAGCATTGACTATTATAAACATAGAATAATGATACCATTTTTCTTAAATACAAATTCATACATCATTGTAACTGAGGAAAAGCAAGACTCAAATATCTTTTTAGCAACTAACATAACACAGATTACATACAATTAATTGGCATCACATTATCTCTCATTTGTATATCTAATATCATAGATATTCCTTTAATATTGACAGTGGGAATACACAAAACGTAATATAGCATTAATGAATGTTAAATAGAATTATGCAAGGACAAATAAAAGATGAGCAGCTCTTTCGTCTTACTTTCTTGCTTTCTCTTCTTCTTAGCAAAACAATTATAATTCCGACTTTTTCTGCTTCCTCTCCAAGATTCCAATTTTAAGCCCAATCAAAAGACGCCAACATATTCAAAGCTGAGAGAATGCTTGGATTTGGTATTCGTCCTGTCTTGCTCGCCTTTAAGGGATTTTAAGTCTTTTTTTTCTCCCAAGCTGCCAGTTACACTAAATTGTTCTGAAATGTGTAATTGTGTGTGTGTGCGTGCGTGTGTGCACGCACGTGTGTAAATATGATCTACTATCAACCAGGGCAACAATAAGAACTTCACAGTTGTCATTTAGTAAAACCTGCCTTTTGAGCCCTGTCAGTCATGGGTTTCTACATGTGTGCTTCTTGGTTGGAGCAGTACTGTTTTATGGCAGCTTCTGTTTAGGAATTCACGTCACTGCTTGGCATTTATGTAGTTCAGCTGTTAGAAAGTCGGGGTAAGAAGAAAGGAAATATGCAGGAGTGAAGGTTTGGGGGCAAAGAGGGAAATAAGAAAGGGCTTTAGGTTGTGAAATAACAATAGCAGCCATGTGGCAGCAATAAAGCTCAGGCAGAGCCCCTCGGTTCAGGCAAGGCACAGCCCAACAGATGCAGCCCACACCCATCCTCATGAGCTGGGTGGCCAAATGCTGGCACAAAGTGAAAGCTGCATGAAATAAATACTAGTCGTTACTGTCAGCATCGGCCTTTGTCACTCTGCAATGCTGAGCTCATTACAGTACGTGCCACTGAGCTCAGATCTGCCTAAAACACAAAAAGAGTTAGAGAAGGCATGTGAATAAAAAGGAAAATGTTTCAGGATCTAACTGGGTTGACAAACCTGTGTATGATTCATAGTGTAGGTTCAAATATGTTCAGAAGTTCAGATATTTATCCAATATTGTCAACATAAAACTCTATCCCTTAAATTTTAATGGGAAAATAATAGCAGTGGGATCGCCCTCTCTGGTGTTCTGAAGCACGTTGAGCTTCTTATTTCTCTTGAATCATTAGGAAACCTTGAGTTTAGAATTTGAAGTTCAGAAGCAAGCATTTCTGGAACATATAAATAAAAGTACTGAAATTAAATTTCACTCCTTTCTAAGCAACTCTAGGAAAGGTAACAAAGGTGACATTTTTTACTTAAACTTGCCAGAGAAAATGGATGTTTCTAGGAATTCTTTGGAACATATGGCTTAGGTATATAGAAGGCAAAACAAGGCTTAGGTATATAGAAGGCAAAACAAGAATGGCTCATTGAGATTCAAAATTCACTCTTTCTACTCGGCTCCACTTTTTAAGGAAGGAACTTTAGATTTTTTGTTGCAAAACTATGCTGGAAATCATAGCTTCAAATGATAAGAGACCTAAAACATTAGCACAATACCTATGCTTTATTCTTTAATATTGATGATTTAATACTTTTTTATTATTATAATAGAAAATCTCTTTGAAACTATAAGTTATAGGTGACTAACATCAACTGGCATAATCATACGTGAAGTTATAAGTACAGCATAGCATTTACAACATGTCTATATACTTGGACATGTACATGCATTTTACCTTGATTTTTTTGTACCTATTCATAGTTTGAAAAGCAAAGTCAATCTAGAGTTGAAATAGTATATCATCAAAGCTGGAATTATTCATAGTGTGTACATACTGACGGTATCCAACAACAAGAAGGGTGTGTAATTGTCTACAACGACAGTAATATTAACACTTAAAGAGTCTTCAGGCATCATGGAAATAAATGTCACGCCTATGATCCCACAGAAAGTGGAGACGAGAAAACCGCCAGGAGTTTGAGACCAGTCTGGGCTGTGTGCCGAGTTCCAGATCAACCTGAAATATAAAGTGAAGTGTTGCCACAAAAACAAAACAAACAATGCAATCTTAGGACATTAATAAAAGATTTTTTTTAAAAAAATTATAAACTAACACACAGTCATACCTTACTTCTGAAAACTGTATAGTTCACTTCAATAATTATCATGCTACTATGGAAACAGTACAGAGAAGCTTCACATAACCTCTGCGCAGGGATAATACGTAAGTGTGGGAGGTTATCCACACTTTTGAGTGATGTTAGCGGCGGTGGTATGCATTAAATAAATATTACAATAGACCAAAGACAATTGTGAGGTGGTAATGGTAATGTGTGGTGTCCTGATATTAGCAATTGTATTAGTAATTTAAATAAACACTACTATGAGTTGCTCAAATTGCACGTTTAAAACTAATGAATTGTATATTAGTTACATCTGAGAAAAACTGACAAAAATATTTGCAAATGCTAAAATGAAGTCACTGTTACAATTCGGATTCTTGTGTCTCAGCACAGGAAGCACGGGGACTGGCTCTCTGTGCTTTCCACCGTGAGAGTTTCAGTCATGGCAGAAGCCTGTTTGGGTATCAGCATCTCCCAGACTTTTTATTAACTTGCCAATCTCTAACAATCAGGTAAGACCACAGCATATTTAGACACCAAAATGACTGTGTCAATGTAAATAACCTACAAACTAAATAATAAATTCCATTAAAGCGAGTACCCAGGGAAAATGTAGTGTGGGATGATCCCATATGTGTTATTACACTAATGGTCTGCTTCTCAAAAAGAGAAGAAAACAGTTTAAGAGCCACATTGCCTAAGATAAATGTTATCTGACTTTTGATAATAAAATTCAGGTCTTTTTCTGCTACCATTTACTGGGCTAAAATTGAAAACAAACATGCATGCTCATATGTTCCCCAGACAATGGGCGTCTGTGTGTGGGCGTCTGTCTCCAGCATTCACATTCACAGCAACTGAATCCTTTGGATGCCCAGTGACTTGCTTTTCTCCCTCTCTCAACTTTTTCTTTTCTTTCTTTCTTTTTTCTTTCTTTCTTTTTTTTGCCTGTCAACCTGAAGAGGTTGGGAAAATGATGAACAGAAAACAAAACTGAAGGTAAAACCAATAGAGAAAGATTGATTGACCCCACACTATCGTGTAAGTGCGAATAACACGGAGCTACTGGGTGTCTGCACTGTTTTTCTCTAAACTTTTAGCCGTCCATCAGTCAAAGCCCAAGATAACAATCCATCATGGAGTCAAAGTGGCGAACAACTGTGTGGTCCTTTGATAAGGGACAGTGCCACAATTCGTCTCCTTCCCTTCCCACAGATCGCCTCAAATAGGGTAAGGCTATGTTACAACAGCTGCAAAGAGCCCAGAGACATTCTTCAGTGTGGAAAAAATTCTTATGAAATACATACAATAGAGATCTAAGCACCCATTTAAAAAAATAAAACCAGTGATCATTTATTCAGCTTTCATGTTGAATTTATTTGCTCTGCTCTTTCTCAGCATTATCTTTAACAAACGGATTGTTTAATTTAACCAACAGGCAAGATAATGACTTCTTTAAAAGTGATTAAAGTAACAATATCCTGAAGGCCACAATGCTGTCTCTGTACAGTTGAAGCAATATTTTAAATCTGTAGCTGGACTCAATTTTCTTTTATGAATTGAATACAAGGAGGCATTACAGATAATCCATATGTTTACATATTTGATAGAATGTGCTATCCCCATTCTTTCTCCAAAATTATGCCTCAGTCTGACCAGTGAAGAACCTTTAGTGGCCAAGAAAATGAGCATATAACACTAGGAACTCTTATGACTTAAATATGTTTCTGAGGTTCATTTAAGCATTTAAAGAATAGTATGTTTAAAAATATTTAATAGTAAGACACTGTTTCCCCAAGCCTGAAGTTCTTTTCTGAAAAGACACAATTTCTTATACAACACTCTCTAATACCATGTTGCTTTAAAGATTATGGTGACAAAATCGTTTTAGTGTATCCACTTACAAAAATATTAGGACCAAGCATATAAATAAAAAAACAGGGAGAGCCATTTTCACTGTGTGTGGACAAGGATGTGGCACAAGAAGATCCAGGAAAATGAGGCTATCATTAGAGCAGGGCATCAAAGGGAGCAGGAGGTCACTCACAAAGAAGAAAAGAACCAAACAAGCAAAGTTTGCTTTAAACAGCATCTGATTTGGAGTCAACCCTGTTGGTCCTGGTTAAGCACACTTAGAATCAGGCTCTACATTTTGTAAACATTAGGTAATAAAAAAATAGTGCCTACCTTACCTAAACAGTATATTTCCTTCCTTGGCACAGGGAAGGTATTATATATTTCATGAAAATGTTTTAAGTACTAAAAGTGATAAATATTCTAACCATCTACAAAGTTTCATAAATGTTAGCTACTATCCTTTTTTTTTAAATTTTCTTTTGCTTTGTCTTTTAATCCATAAACTAATGTCACATTGTGTTTCCTAAACTGACACTTGCAATGAGCTTTTCCAGCATCTAATTGCTATCTTGTGACTAACGGAGGTCAAGAGTTGTTCTCCATAGATTCTTGAGGGTCTGCTTTCTGCACTGATGAGAAGAGCCAAGCCTACTCTTCAGATTTCTGGGCAAATTTCGAGGAAACCCCACTTGTATGCTTCTTAGACAAGATATTCAAATTGGCTGTTCTATCCTAATCTGTTATTATATGTAATAAGTTCCCATATGTGGACAGTGTGAGCTTGGAACCACACTCAAAGGCCAGTGAAGAAATGACATCACAAGGCCCCACTGAGTATGGTAAAGAATGTGAAGTGATTCTTTCGGCAAATTGCCCCGAACTAAAGATGTTTTCAACCAGAAAACCTGCTGGAAATGTGCTTCTCATTTAGAAAGACCTTCTCCTCAGACACGACAGCGGGAGTCTCGGCTTGCTGTGCCTTCCACTCCAAGTACATAAACTCATCCGAATTCTGAGTTCCAAATATTCTGAAAAAAGAAGTTGCCAAGGTTCTATAGCAACATAGAATTAGAGCCTATGCTAATTGAAATTTTAAATTTCATTTATCTTTATTTTGAGTTCTATTTGTTTGAATCAAAATGACCCTTTACAACAATAACACTAATTTTGACGTGTTGGATCTTTCTGCAAGGCTGGTAGGATTTGACCTGCTGCTGTACCATTGGGACAAAAGGCTTTGCTGTAACCAAAGAGAAAGCTGCTTGCTATTCCAACCAAATGTAAAGTCTGTAAAGTAATATTCCATGAGCATGTTCTAACAGCATTTTGCCTGCACATATTATTTATAAGAATATTTTCAAACATGGATAACTATGAAACTTAGGTCACTTCACCTACCAAACAGAAATTCCTGATATTACAAGAGGGAGAAATAAATTGTGATATCCAGGTCAGAAGCTTTTCCATCTATCCTAAATTATTTCCCACACATATACATATCCATAAGTCCACACAAGAATGCACAGAGATCACATGTGTTTAGGGTGGTAATTCTGAAATAGATGAAAAATAGATGATAAAGTTTGGCTATTCTAGAAAGCAACTGAACAGTCATGTGTGGTCATCCCGTGAGGACATGCTTAGGATGACAGAGTTTGAGAAAACCATGCTTTAAGATCAGATTCTATTTTTAGGCAGGTTTTTTTTCTAGTCAGATGTTGAAAACCCATAAAGAGGATTTTAAAATGTTATTACTAGTAAGTTATTGCTCCTTTAATGTGGACTGCACTGTGGTAATAGAAACTCCAGGAAAACATCTTTTCTTTCTGTCTCTTTCTCTCTCTAAACTTTATTTATAGCCTTGCAAAAGACTAGCATTCACATAACCCGTCTGTGCAGGCATGCCAGAAGATTAATGATATCTATCGCAGTGTTCTTGAGAACAAAACTGTGTCTACCACGGTGTTGAATAATCTCCCCTTTCACACATTAGAAGTGAGATGAGGCCTACTTTAGAGAGCAAGGACAACGTGTCACATGGAGCTGCTTAGCTTACAGACACGCCTGCCTTGCTATCCTGAGTCGCAGAATGTTTTTGTGCATGTTATCCTAGGAAGAAGGAAGCTTTTATCACCATCGCTTTTTCAGAAATTTACATACAGCCTCAAAATCTGACTTTTTCAACATGTTTTTCCCAATCTGTTGCTGGTAAGAATTGAGAATTCACAGAGAGTTGTACATCATGACCTCTTATCTCAGTTCTTCTCAAATTTAGCTAGGAAGACTGAATGCCATTTAAGGAGTTAATGTTTTAGGTGGAATTCTTTTCTCTAATTTTCAGTAATGGTAATGACACAGCCCGTGTTTACTGAAACAGTCTTCACATCATGTAACAGGCCCAGGGATCGCTGTACTGTATCTCCACATAACATCCTCAAAATGCCCTGCTATTGTTACCCCCGGATTGGGGCTATCTGCTTTGAGAGACCTACAGCTCACTGATGCTAACGCCTCTCAAGGAAGCTCACAGGCTGGAGCCTTAAAGCCGTATTCTGAACAAATGGAGCACTGCTTCCCAGGCTGCAAGTATAGTACAAGCTTTTAAGCAACCCCAGGGAACTTACTGATTGTTTGTAAAGTCTAGACATTTTGTTATCAATATTCACACATTCGGTTTATGCCAGTATGTAAAAGTTTTATGTTACAAAAATATACAAAACACAGTTCTAACTTCTAAAGAGTAATAGAATCATAATGGAAAATTAAGACCGTGAAGGTCCTAGTCATTTAGAGTTTTGCAAAACTGCATAATGGAATGTAAAATGTTTGAATAAACTTGCATGTCTACACTTAAAATTCATATATGTGCATACAGTTTGAGTGACATTTCCCTTAAATTATGTTATAGGAATGTTAATATTAATTTTGATATAGGTTTTATGATTCATAGCACTTACGCATATACATATATTTCACGATCCAGACATTTTTTTCTGGTTCTCCACTTAACAGTACATTTAGATTTTAGTGAGAAATATAAAATTCTAAAATAGGGGATGGTGAGGTGAATTAGGAGGCAATGGCTCTGCTATCCAAACATGGTGATCTCAGTTCAAATCTCAGAACACAAAGGTAGAAAGAGAGACCAACTCTTGAAAGTTTTCCTCTGACCATACCCCTCCGTATACACATTCTCATTCTACATGATAATAAAATGTAATTACAAAAATAAACAGGGGCTGGAGAGATGGCTCAGAGGTTAAGAGCATTGCCTGCTCTTC
>LOJH01049911.1:1563-12773 GCA_001685095.1 Ellobius talpinus
AGGGCTGCCCTATCAAAAGGCCAAGGCAGTCTCTTTATTCAACCAATGAAAGCACACAAGTATAGAAGGACCTCCTACACCACCCTTGCCTCCATGTTATTCCCACTGCTGTCTCAACTCTACATGCAACTACTTTAACCATAAACTAAGTCAGAATAGAGCGTAGGGCAACAGAAAAATGCTTCAATTTCTATTATCACATCCTTTGGGCAGTATCTGAGCCCAAACCACCAACTATTCAGAGAATATATACTTCAGGTCCCTCAACAACATTTCTGGTTCTGGCAATGCCAGGGACCCTACCATTAGTGGAGCCAGCATAAAATGTGACTGTGAAAACCACTAGAGAAGTATCAAAATAATGAGCTTCATGCACTCATTTTCTCTATACCATTCTGCTTGAGCTGCTAGAATGACCCCACCCTTGTATGAGCCACAGAGAATGATTCTCTCTAAATTTGCCAGTGATCTCTGTGTCCAATTACTTATTGATATCTAGAGAAGCCATGGAGAGACCAAACTATGGGAATCCAGCTAGAATCAAGTCAACAGTGAATAATCAAAACTTCAAGATAATTTATAGGATAAATCCACAAATAAAAAATGCTGTCCAGAGGACCAGGCATGATAGTACATACATTTAAACCCAGCACTGGGAAAACAGAAGCAATTATATCTGTGTGATCAAGGCCAGTTTTGTCAACATAATACATTCCAATACAATGAGCTCCAGGTCATCCAGGAGACCCTGTCACACATACAAAAAAGAATAACACCCCTCAATATAATTGGTGAAAATATATGATCAAATTCTTATCTTAAAATAATAAGAACAATAGGACAGGATAGAGCCAAGACACTATGTTTTATACATGATAATTTCTGGCAATAAGTTTCAACAATATTATTTGTGGCAAAATTATCAATAAAACATTTAAAATTATGATTATTAAAAATCTCAGTGATCTTCTTGCCTCCTCTTCTGTGTCCCCTGAGTCTTGGGGGAGCGGGGGAAATGCTCATGAAGCCCCATGCCTAGCTAAGGAACTATTTTGGCAATTAATGGCTATTGAAAAAGGACAAGTAAGTTTTTTCAGATTTGTGGCCCCTGATAGATTGCCCATGTTTCAGTGAATAGCCCCACACATATGCATATGGGCAGCATATGAGTTCAAAATATAAAAGGAAGATATGAAAGTTGGTGGTCCTGGCTAGTTTTAGTCAAAGTTAGGTAATCATGACTGGGGAATTTCTTCAACTAGAACAGACTGTGGGGAGTCTATGGGGCTATTTTCTTAAAAACTGGCTAATGTGGAAGGGCCCAGTCCACCATGGGTATTGCCACTCCTGGGAAGGAGGTCTCAGGTATTAAAGAAGGCAAATTTAGAAAGTTTTGGAGTTCAAGGAAGTAAGCCACATTCCACCATGGTCTCTGTTTCAGTTCCTGCCTCCAGATCTTGCTCTGAGCTCTTTCCTGGACTTTCCTTAATAATAAACCAGATGAAAACTTTCCTTCTCCAAGATGATTTGGATGGGTGTTTTGTCATAGCAGTAGAAAGTCAAACTAGAACGGGTAATGGAGAATGTAACTGGTGCATCTCCAAGAAGCAAAGAGGGTAAGGGGTAGATATTTCTAAGGATATTTGGAAAATGTCATATGAAAACCTATCATATAATATACAGTCATAAACGAGTTTAATTGGGGTTACTGTAAATAGGATATTCATCCCAGAAGCCATAGATTTGCCAAATAAAATGTTCTGACCTAATTGTGAGATACATTCCCTCAAGTTGTTGGTCAGAGGTGTCCTGGAGACCCCTCCAAAAGAATACAGGCTATTGACATTGCTTTTAGTCATCCACCAGAACTTGATGATGAGACAGTATTGCTGAAGGCACTACACACACTGGTCACAAGAAATGGAAAAATTAAGTTGTTCCTGACTAGGAAGTTTCCTCCCTGCTATTTTCATAGTACTGGAAGGTGCTATGTGTGCTACTAGGAGGGAAATCTCTGTCTCACCCAGCTTGGAACCCTTTGAACTGGAGTAATGACCAATGACGCTAGATAGACCCATGGGTACACTAGGAATATGAATGATATGGGAACAATCACCTACTTTCTTCTTGAATTTAAGGTTCATTACACAGGAAGAAACCCATGTTTGGCACATAAATGTGGCCAAGAACCCACAATAGGAATCTCACAAGCCTTAGACGTAAACCTATTACTATTTTTTCTGCTGAATGGACATAAGTGTCAAACTTCCTCTAAGTATGTATCTCTCTGTCTGTAGATTAATGCATCTCTCAGACCTTATCAAAGGGGTTTCTTTGTAGAATAAGACAGTGGTAAATGCAGAAACTCACAACTATTCTGAGTTCAGAGTACTAATGTCAAGGAAGTCCTTGACCACAAATGGGACATCTGTACCACACATGCCCAGGCTCAGGGACATCTCTGAAGAGGGGTCAGAAAGATTGTAAGAACCAGAGGTCAAGAAGGACTGGAGTAAAATAGTATCTTCTAGATATGACAGGATTTAAGAGCGCACAGAAGCTAAGGTTGCTTTACAACACCCGCATAAGACCAAGACAGGCAACATTTTAACATGGAGTGGAAAGGGAGTTATAAACCCCCACTTATAATTCAAGACCTATGGACAGTTTGTGGATCCTAGGGGAAGGAGAGTCAGTTTTCTTTAAGTCAACCTGATAAGTCAACCAGACTTCATTAGATGGTTCCATCCCTAAAAGTACATGTGCAACTCAAATTAGAGTTAACTGTCCATGTAAAAAGCAAGAATGTGAAATGAAGTTGGGTTAAGGAGGTGGGATGCACCTGGATGAAGTTAGTGGGAGAAGTTGGTGACAAATAAGATCAAAATACATTGTATGAAACTCTCAGTGAATTAACAAAAAGTTTAAAAATACAATATGTACATGTATAAAATTCTCAAACAAAATAACTTTTAAAAACTCAATGAGACCCAAAGAAATATACATGGCAAATGGAATCAGGAATACCATATAGAATATAAAGTTATTCAGCCAAGAGTTATCTTGAGTGTAAAAAAAAACAGATGCTGTAAATGAAGATGCTAATAATATAAATTTTAAAAATTGAAAGTCTCCTTCAGACTCAGGTTTCAGCATTGCTATTCCTCAAATCCTCAATGGGGGCCCAGGGGAGCTATGTATAACCACATTTTCAGATGGTGGGCCTGACCTCCTAATTGTTGCCATGTTCCCCACTCTGTTAAGAACCACTAAATGCTGAAATGTGAATGCATACTTAAATAAAGGAAATTTGTTGTATCACAAAAAAACTGAATGTCTCAATAACAGAAAACCAATTGGAAGAATGTATATTTGAAATTAAAAAGAGTTTTTATGAAGAGTCTCTTTAAAAAAAGAAAAAATATAATAAAGAATGGAAAGACCATTAAAGACCTATGAAACACCATTAAATGAACAAATATTCACATTTTTATAATACCTGAAAGCAAGAAGGACAAAGTTAATGACAAAGAGAGCATATTAAATAAATTGGTAGAAATAATCTTCCCTTATCTTGGGAGGTTATAAACATCCCCTAAGAGAGGCCATATAAATCCCAAATGGATATGATGAGAAATTCTATTAATAATAGTGGAATATGATTGAACTGACAAAAGTATGAAGAAAGATTATTTTTAATCTAAAATACAAGTGTGTCAAGTCACATTTAAATGTAGCTTCATGAAACTAAAGGCAGATTTCCCCCCATAGGCAGAAAGGAACAAAAGGCATAGTCTGAGTTCTAAAAGGAGTAAATCCCAACAGGAGTACTGTACTCAGTAGGGCTATCTTTCAGAAGTGAAGGAGAAATAAAGTCCTTTCAGACAAATAGGAAACAACAGGACTTAGTGGCTATCAAACCACCATTTTAAAAAATCCTAGAGAAAATATAAAATTATAAATCTCACAAGAAGAAAACATGAAGGAAAAATAGACAATAATCAAACACTTTTAAATAAAACTCCGAAGCATCAAATATGAAAAACAACAAAAAAAGAAATGAATATTTAGAACAATTAGAGGAAAATCAACAATGTCACATAGTCCATACTTTTTATTAATAACTAAATGTAAGGGGTTGGGTGGTTTAGTATAAGCATGATGACCTAAGTTTGCTTTCTAGCACACATGTAGAAAAGCTGGCCACTGTAGTATCTACCTAAGGTCCCAGCGCGGGGAGGGTGAAGACTAGAAGATCTCAGGGACTTTTTGGCTAGCCAGTCTGGAATAGCTTGTGAGATCCCTGTTCAGTAAAAAGACCTTATCTTATATATATTTTCAAAAGGACTGTAATTGAAGAAGGCATCTATGATAGTTTTAATGTCAAAGTGCCACAAATTAGAATCACCTGAGCACAAAGTATCAAATGAAAAATTATTTTAAGTGCCTTGATTTATGTGGGTGACACCTACTAATAAAAACTCAGATAAAAGGAGCATGATAGATGGAAGGGTTTTTTTTGTTGGTTAGTTGTTTGGTTGGTTGGGTCTTTTCTCCGGCTATCGAAGAAATTTATCTTGTTGCTGTGGATGAGGATTTCTTTGCTAAACAAGAGCCAGCATTTCCAGGCTTTAGCTCTTCAAGAACTCTCCAGGTTTTCAATTTCAAACTTTTAGAATGCTGATGCACCCAGCCTATCACTGAGCAACTACTCAGTTCTTAGTGAGACAGCCACTGTATGATTGCTCTTACTGTTGAGGCACCCAGCCTCAAGGACCAAACAGCTACTGGTTATCAGCCTCTTAAGTATTATCCTTCTATTGTTATTCAAACTAAGGTGAATGTGTGTGTGTAAGCTGACTATATATGAATGTGTGTTCATCCTTTGAGTTCTGTTCCTCTAGAGAACCCTAATTTATACAACACCTGACTAACCTTTGCCTTTCACATGCACATAATTGCACACAAACTTGCACAAACACATGTACATGCATATACACTCAAACAAAAAATAACTTAAAGTAAACGAGATAAAAGTTTAAATGCATATACACTCAAACAAAAATAACTTAAAGTAAATGAGATTAAATTTTTAAATCAGGAGACACAGAAAGGATAAATGGATTAGCAAAGAATAATATTCTGCCAGTAAAAAAGTAATCCCTTACCATTAAAGACACACAGAACATAAAAGGAAAGGGGGAAAGTAATATCCCAAGGAAAAGTAACCCTAAACGGTCCATTTCTAACTACATTTATATCTGGATAAATGGGCTTTAATAAATTTTTCAAAACAAATGAAAATTAAAACATATCATGCCAAAATATGTAAAATGCATCAAAAGCAATAATACAGGCCATGTGTGGTGGTGCATGCCTTTAGTCCCAGTATTCAGGAGACACAGGCAGGGAAATTTCAGAATTTTAGTCCAGCCTAGTCAACATAGTGAGTTTCAGGACAGCCAGGGCTACACAGATAAATCCTATCTCGAAAACTAATACAGAAGCTTAAGCAATACACATCTACATAAATGTATATCTATGTAGCTCTCAAATAGCCTAAGAAGTCATCTCAAGGACATATGAAAATGAAAACAAAGCAAATATAACATCTTAGAAGGAGACAAATAGCTAATATCCTAAAAATAAATGAATCAAATAGACACTAAAATAAAATAAAAATGACAAGGGAAAAGAGACGGAGCAATTACTCAGTCAGAACAAAAAACATGTTGTATAATAAGAACCCAACTTTCAATCTCACAAACTCATGGTAATACTGAAAAAGAAAGAAAAAAAACAGCAAGGCATATCCCTGTAAGGACTGCAGTGGGGGTTGGAGTACAGTAGAGACAGGCAGATTCCTGAAACTTATTGGCCAACCAGTCTACCAAATCCAAATATGTTTCAAGTTCACTGAGACACCCTTTGTCAAACAATTGAAGTTGGGGCTGGAACAATGACTCAGAGGTTAAGAGCACTTGTTTTAGCATAGGACCTGGGTTTAGTTCCCAGCAAGCACATGGTGGCTTACAACCAGCCATAACTCCAGTTCCAGAGAATTTAGTGTCCTCTTCTGGCCCACTGTAGCACTGCGTGCACATGGTGTGAGAATATACATGCTAGCAAAACATTCATAAACATGAAACAAAATTAAGTATTTAAAAAATATAAAATATGTCTAAGGATTACCATGAAAATCTACATGATAGATGGCAAGCAAGAGAATTTTGCAGTTTCTTATACTTCCAGGAGGCTGAAGCAAATCAGTAGACGTGAGGTCACAAGGGATGACGTGGAAAGAAACTAGAGAGCAACAGTAGCTCGCGATCAGAGGAAAGCCAGAGTATCAGACTTCGGGATTTTAAGTGACGCAGTCAGGGTTTACAAAGCGTCTAGAGAAGACAAAAATCTCCCTTCACAGGTCTTCCACAAAAGAAAGAAGGGAAATCTTGAAAATCCTCATAAATGCACAGCTGGCCACCACAATGACCTATTCTAAAGCAGGTGAACATCATTTCTTCTCTCTTTAAGTTGTTTATGTCAGGAATTTGGAAATTGTGGAGGACCATCTAACTGAAAAAACATCTGAACCTGAAAATAAGCAGGGGTAATACTATTAGTATCCAACAAAGTAAATTTCAAGCCAAAGTAAACAAGAGAAGATAAAGAAGAGATGGATAGAATAGATAGAAATAATAGAGATACTTGGAAATGTTGTCCATCAAGGAGATGTAAGAACTATACATCTATGTACATTGAATGTTAGTGAATGAACTTCAATAAGCTCAAAATTCCTGGACATAAAGCACAAATGGGTGAAAATATGATGGTTGATTCCTTTTTAAAAAAATGTACATCCGTGCTTTTGTGTGTCTGTATGTATGCTTGAACACTAGAAAGTTCTATCGGATGCAATTACAGATGGTTATGAGCCACCCTAGGTCACTGGAAATTGAACTCGGGACCTCTGGAAAAACAACTGGTGCACTTATCTGCTGTATAATCTCTGCAGCACAAAACTTTATGCTCTAGAAGTTAGAAAATATAGAAGTATATAAATTTCTAGAAGCATATGGCTTAACAAAATAAATCCAGTAAGATACAAATAATCCAAACAAATCTACAATGAACAGTTAGGTCAAAAGGGTAATGTCTCTCAGCAACAAACAAAAGGCCTAAGATGGTTTCACTTCTAAATATTGCTAGACACCAAAACAAAACTAACACCAATGTTCTTCAGACTGGATCACAAGATAGAATGTTACTTGACAAAGTAAATAATCAACTTAATGCCAAAACCTGGTAAGGCTATAAAAACATACTATAAATTAATTCATTTGATAAATCCAGGCACAAAAAATCTTCAATATAATATCTGCAAAACAAATTCAGTGTTGTAGTTAACATATCCTAAAGTATGATATAGTTGCTTTCAATCAAGGGATATGTCCCTCCTTAAATATACATATTAATCACATAATACAGCAATGCATAAAAACATAAATAAAAATCACATCTTGATATATGCAGATAAAGACTGTAACAAAATCCTATTCCCATCCTTATAAAAGTTCTAAAGAACTAGTAATTGACGGATCATTCATCAATACAATAAAGTTATATACAAAACACATATATCCAATATTATAATGATGAGTCAAATCTGAAAGTATTTCCTCTAACATCAGAAATAAGACAATGGTCTCAGCTTTCACCACATTTGATCAATATCATTCTTAAAATCTTATATCAATAAGGCAAGAGAGAAATAAATGTAATACAAATAAGAAAGAAATACATTAAATGTTGTAGGTGATGTGATCTCAAAATTTAATTGTATGACCCCATAATTACAAGACACTGACCTCTCCATTAAATAGATTTGTTAAAACATAAATTCTTTATACAAATAGTTTTTATTTTTATTTTAGGTGTGTGCGTGTTTGCCTGCTTGTACATGCATGCACTGTGTGCATGCAGTGTCTCAGAGGCCAGAGGAGGGCATCAGAACTCCTGGAACTGAAGTTAGAAATGGGTTGTGAGCTACTATGTGAGTGCTAGAAATAGAGCCTGGCTCCTCTGAAAGAGTACCAAGAGAGCCATTAAGCACTTAACCACTGAGCCATTGCTCCAGGGGAGCTTTAACTGGGAATCTGTTAGAGAAGAGGGGAGGAAAGGAGACGGGCAGAGAGATGGAGGGAGGGAGGAAGGGAGAATGAATAGCAATAAGGACATTTTAAAAAGACATAGAGATTCATATTATATTTATCTAAATTTACTCCCTCCCCCTCTCCTCCTCCCTACTACCACCATGTGCATTTGTGTGGGGGGTAGATATATAGTTTCAGTGAAATTAAGCTACCTGAAGTATAATTCTCCACACAGGAGCCATCAACTCACAAAAATTCTGTACCAGGAATGAGAAACCTCATGTCAAGCTGTTGTCAAGGAAGTCTAACAGGCTACACAACAATATAGGCTATTTGTCATTGCCCTTGATTGACTCCTACAATCTGAAGATAAATCTTTATTGCTGGAGATTCTACACACTTCAGACACAGGGCCCGGAGGAATTGAGCTGAAAGACTTGAGAAACGCCTCTGACCATATTAGAGTGTGCTATACAAGCTTCCAAGGGACAGGAGCAATCTGCAGACAGATAACCTATGCAGTGATAAAGCCTACAGACAGCAGCATCAGAACCAACAAGATATGCACAATGGTGCGATGGTGGCATTTTTTTTATCTTCAACTTAACCATCATCTATTTAACTGGATTTATGGTCCACTCAGCAGGAGGGAGTTTATGCCTGGTACTGTAAACCTATCCAGTATTCGTGGCTGATGGCAACATAGACCCATGAAGAGAGCCTACTATTGCCAGGTCCTAAACTAGATAGAATTTTTGTTTTTCTTAAATACTTATCCTTGTATCCATAGACAAGTATAGTTGCTCACTTAGCACAGAAGCTTCCTTTTAGCAATGGATAAAGACTATTGGGAGATCTTCAGCTGATCCAGATGTGGAGAAGAACCGACTGTGGGGCGCTCGGCCTCATCTGATATATCTTCACTGCACTCCTAACCTAAGGCTCAGAGAAATCCCTAAAAGGTTGAGGGAGGAGCACCAAGGCTATAAGATCCAGGAGCCTAGGATGCCTGTTATTACATAGAGTACCCTAAACATGACAGGGAAAATGAACCCATGGACTCTCAACAATATGGTTTCCTGAACAAGACCAGCAAAATGATTACTGTTGTAGCAGAAATCACACCAACAAACTTGCCTGTTGTAAGATTGCCAGAAACCTGATATTTGAAAAAGTTCCACAAAGTAAAACAATACAAAACGACAGAAGACTTTTGAATAGAACAATTTCGGCACAGTGTTAGAATAGAAAAACCAACACACATAAGCCACAATTAGCTCACTTAGAAATAAAGAAAACTATTTGTCCTACTTTCGTTTGTTTTGCTTCTGTTTGTTTTTTGTTTGTTTGTTTGAGACAGGGTTTCTGAGCAGCAATGGAACCAGTCTTGGAACTCATTCTTTAGACCAGGCTGGCCTAGAACTCACAGAGATCTGCCTGCCTCTGCCTCTGGAGTGCTGGGATTAAAGNCGGCACAGTGTTAGAATAGAAAAACCAACACACATAAGCCACAATTAGCTCACTTAGAAATAAAGAAAACTATTTGTCCTACTTTCGTTTGTTTTGCTTCTGTTTGTTTTTTGTTTGTTTGTTTGAGACAGGGTTTCTGAGCAGCAATGGAACCAGTCTTGGAACTCATTCTTTAGACCAGGCTGGCCTAGAACTCACAGAGATCTGCCTGCCTCTGCCTCTGGAGTGCTGGGATTAAAGGCTAAAGGTATGTGTCGCCACTGCCTGGATCACTTTGGTTTTAGTTGCTGTGATACACTGACCTACAGCAACCTGTGGGAGGAGAAGGATTTTTCTTTTCCTTTTGGTTTACAATCCATCAAAGATAGGAGTCAAGTCAGGAACTCATAATAGTAGCTTTCAACATATTATGTAGGAAAGCTGCTTACTGGATTGCTTTTCTTGGCTCAGTTAACTTTACTTATATAATCCAGGTCTACATGCCTAGGGATTGCACCAACCACACTGGGCTGGACTTTCCCCCTCAATTGGCAATTTAAAAAATGCCACAGAAATATCTACAACCCAACATGGCAGAGGCAACTCTTCACTTAAGAGTCCCTCTCCTATTTGATCCTAGTTTGTGTCAACTTGAAAAAAACTAGCACAGTGTCTTATCCATAATAGTGTCAGAAAATAATGTATCGAAGAATAAGCTAAACTTACCAGAAGAACTAAGAGACTGTGTAAACAGTAGGGAGAGTAATTAAGATGACACTAGGAGGTGTGAAGACCACCCTTATTCATAAAGTGTCACAATTAATACTCTTTAAAAAATAGCCAAAGTCCCCAAAGTGACCTCCAGAGTCAATGTGGCTTCCATATAAACTCCAATGATACTCTCCAAAGAACAAGGAAAAAGAAATTCTAAAATTTATATGAAAACAGATTCCTGTCAACAAAAAACACAGCTCTCTCCTCAGAGAATAATAGGTATAAAAGATAATAAGAGATAATTTATTCTGAAACCAAATACCAGTAATAATAAACCAATTTAACCAAGTAACACAATTCAGGTTATCCCAAATACTATTAGTCAATTTAATAACAGTGTTATGATGTTTTTATAGTTAAAGAACAAAAAGTCATAAACGAAGGGGTATTTCATATATATTAGAAACAGCAAGTTGAGTGCTTACAGCAAAAAAAGAGAGAAATATCTCCTATAGGTTTTAAATGCTGTCTGATAACATCCTTATCATTTTAGTGAAAAAAACAGTAGGTCTGTTAATGTATTCCAATAAGCTACATAGACATGGAGGAGGATAATGGATGGCTATTAGGGATCTAAAGATGTCCCAGGATAATTTGATATTGGACCTAAAACATTACAACTCTCCTCTAGGTTCTAATCAGTCAGCTTCATAGGATCATCAACAGGTGTATAGTTTTTCTTTTTGTGGGAATTTCATTTCACATTTTAAAAGGGGAATTTAATGAAATTAGATACCAGATAGTCTAACAACAAATGCTTCCTACTGGAAACTTGGAGAAACAAGTGGCTGCTCAGTAGAAAAAGTATTATTATTATTATTATTATTATTATTA
>LOJH01049912.1:0-12773 GCA_001685095.1 Ellobius talpinus
TCGTGTCCCCCAGCTTCTCACCCCTTCAATCCCGCTTCGTGTTCTTGTCCTGTTTCTCAGCGCTCGTGGTCTCTTGCGCTAGGTAGCCAGAACATCCGGTTCCGTAGTTCTTCCTCAGTCTCCCCCACCCCCCAGCCTCAGTGTCCTTATCTGTGAAGAGGGTGGGAGGATCCTGGTCACTGCCTCCGGGGTATCTGCGCGGATTCCCTCTGGAGGGCGGCGAAGTACCTGGCGCGGGGCCACGGGGTGGTGGGGTGAGGGGGTGGTTTCCTTTCCATTCTGTGTACTTGTGGTGGAGGGAGGCCGCGGTCTGGATCTGAAGTTAGGGGCTTGGGTTTTCAGTCCAATGGAAAAATGGAAATTAAAATCTCCACCACAACCCCCACCCAACCCCGCTCTTCACATACCTGTGTGATGGATCTGCGCAAAGTCCAAGGTGGGCAGCGAGACTTAGCCATCCCAGGGTTTCTGGGAAGTCCAGTCCCTCGGGATTGGTTAGGGGAAACCATTTGCCAGGCACTGGCTGTTCCCCGTCCTGGTCGCCCTAAGGCTTTTTCCATTTTAGCTGGGAATGTGCACTAAAAATTTGAAAATCTACCTCTTGAGCGGTCGTGGGATGAACAGTTTTGCAGCTTCCCGGGGATAGGGCGACCTGCCTCTGTCATCCGCCTAACTTACTTGCTTATGGTCTGCTATCTCCTGTCTACATAAAAGATACGGGCTACCCCGCTCTTGCTGTGGGCAACGGGGCACCCAAAGAGAACTTGGTCCAGGGGCTCCCATATTGGTCACACTGGGAGAGCGAGAGTCTCAGCCTCCGTAGCTGTGTGGGTGGCTCCAGGGTAGTTAATGGGATGGAGGCGCCATCTTTGGTGTCTGCTGAGCCAGAGCTGTCCCTCAGCTGCTGTCCTTAGTCCCTGTGACCATGGTCTAGGGACTGCCCCATGTTGGTGTGCAAATGGACAGAACTTGGGACGGGCAGCTCCCCACTCTGTTGTACACAGCTACACAGTTATCTCTATAGAACATTTCAAAGGGGCAAAGTGATAGCAAGGTAGATTTTGTTTGTGTGGTTTTTGTTCTTTTGTTTTTTTGTTTTTTTTTTTTCCTCTTGTGACTCTTGAGAAAGACCTCTCTTTCCCACAGACTGCAGTCCAGGGTATCCTGGCTCACAACTGATTTTGGCTGTACGGTAATGGGAGCCGACTGAGCCAGGGCTGCATGGCCGACACCTGTATTCTTCCTAGCTCCTAGAACTTGGCTTCTTGGGGTCTATGAAAGAGGAATCCAGCATATTCCCCCACCCCGGGACATCAAGAGACAATTCTGTTGTCCGTCTGTCAATGGCTGCAAGCTGCCCCTAAGCTGGGAGGGAGCTTGACCTGATATGCCAGAGAAACTGAGGCCCAAGAAGTGAAGTCCACGGGATGACTACAGGCAGTTCTTTACGGTGGGGGAGGATGCGATGCCCTTCTTGGGTCTCATATCCCCAAATTCCTCTTATAATAACCATTTGTGCAACCAGGAGAGCCATGTTGAATCCAGGCACCTTAATGTCATTTTGGGGGTGTCTGGGGATCACATAGACTTGAGTATTGCTATATAATTAATTTAAACGATTGTTTTGATAGACTCCTGCCTATCTTAATGTAGCCCTTGCTATCCTGGAACTTGCTCTGTAGACCAGGCTGGCCTCAAACTCACAGAGCTCCGCCTGATCCTGCCTCCCGAAGGCTGGGATTAAAGGCGTGGGCCACCATACTTGGAACCATACAGTTAATCTAAAAGCCTCTTTTTTTTTAAGACAAGTTCTCGCTCTGTAGCCCAGACTGGCTTTGAAACCTGAGGCAATCCTGCTTCAGCTTTCTCCTGATTACAAGCAAGAGCCACCTCCGACTTAACCAGCCTCTTCTGTGGAAGAGGATTTGTTTCTTGTACACCGTAGGGGAAGCTGGCACAGGACCCGTCCCAGGGCCAGTGGGACTCACCTCTGCTGCAGAGCAGGGATAGATAGATCTGGTCCCCTGCAGAGGCAGAGCCATGCCCCAAGGCTGTGCACTGGGAGGGGGAGCCGTGTCTCCACACACCCACTTGTGCCTCCCTTGAGACTGGATCCAGACAGGCAGAACAGGGCGAAGGGTCCCATTATGTCCACCCCATTGTACTTGTGGATCTAGAGACCTAGGGGTTTACAGAACACCCCCATCTAAGGGACTGTAGGCAGAAGGCAGAGCTTGGCATCCCTGAATGTCACAGTTACCCCAGCCCCTGCTTGGGGTGGAGAAGGACTTTAGAGGCTGTGGGAGATGGTGACGTGGTTGCCATGGATACTGCAAGCGAGCCAGCCTTGGGGCGGGGGTGGGAGGAGAGGCTGGCTGCTGATTCTGCTTGTCAAGCCCCCTCCATCTCTGGCATTCTCTCTCCCTAGACCTGGGCAGGAGGGGGATCCCTTGATCGGTCCCTGACTTCATCTATGCAGGGTCTCACCCCTCTGGGCCCAGGTGGTTCTCATTAAGGTGTCCTGGGTGCTGCAGGATGGCCTCTACCTACTCTGGGACAGCCACACACGTCCCCAGATACTGCCAGTATCTGCTGGAGGGCCTCTGGTCACCTCTGGTATATTATTTGGAAAACCTGTTTCCTTAGGTCTGAGAAGTGTTTAGGGTAATGGGGGTGCTAACTGCAGAGCCTGCTGCATCCCAGAGGCCTGCATCACTGAAGGAAGCCCACCCTGACCTGCCACTGACCGACCTCCACACGCACTGTGGAGCACACGCTCCTGCGTACACACAGTAATATAAAACATTACATATGTCTGAAAAAATGTTAGTATTTGTGGTTACTGGGATTGTGCAGGGTCACTGTGGGCATCTTCTGTCCCTGTGCCCACTAAACGTGAAGTCTGAAGGTGAGGATTTGCTTATCCATAACCGTGTAGCTGGGCGGGGCCGGGAACAGTGTGGCTGGCGTGGGAACAGCAGGCTAGCCGTAGGACTGGGATTTTGAAGGCTACTGAGGGTTGGGGTGTCTTGGGCTGACTTGCCTTTCTCTTTATAGAGGAGGGCTTAGGATGAAAGAACCGGGCAGTGTCTGAGGGGGTGGGGTACCAAAAGGCTAGGGACACACCTAGCTTTGCGGTTAGTCCTAGAAGTGGTTCTAATTTGTCTGAAGCTATTTCCAGGAGGAGAGACAGAAATGGAAAGGAGCCTGGTCACCTACAGGCAGGGGGCAAGATTCCCAGTGTGATTTGAAGCCCTGTAGAAAGGGGTTCAGGTGGCCTTTGGGGATTGCTAGCCTACTCAAATCCTCAACTCAGCTCCTCCTTCGAGGACACAGCAGCTGGGGCTAGCTACATTGCTGGGGGTGATAACCACACCCCCACCCAGGCTTCTGATAAAAGCAGCCCAGATGGGGTGGGAGTTGGCAAATGATACCAGCCAGAGGCCTGACTGCTCTTTGGAGGGGTGGGTTGGTGTGTGTCCTGAGGAGTGGCGTAGTCTTGTGGGGTGATGTCCTTACTTCCCAGTCTCAAGAGCTCCTGAGAGGTGGGGAGTAAGTAGTCAGACATCCTGGCCCTCCGGGAGGGAGAAGGATATGCAAGGCCCTGCTGCCACCCTTTAATTGGAGAACTTATTTATTCCCTGTGTAGCCCTGTGTGTCCTGGAACTCACTCTGTAGACCCCTGCATGTCCTGGAACTCACTCTGTAGACCAGGCTGGCCTCAAACTCATAGATCCGCCTGCCTCTGCCTCCTGAGTGCTGGGATTAAAGGTGTGCGCCAACACTGCCTGGCTTTGAGACACAGTTTTATCCCAGTAGCCCTGACTAGCGTGAAACTCACTCAGTAGACCAGGCTGGTCTCAAAGTCAGAGGTCTGCCTGCCTCTGCTGGGATTAAAGGCGAACTCTGCCACTGCCACCACCTGGTTTAATAATTTTTTTTATTTACTGTGTGTGTGTGTGTGATATATGGGTCATATGTGTGTGTCCTGGTGCATATGTGAAGGTTGGAGGACATCTTGGAAAGTTGATTTTCTCCCACCATATTGGTCCTGGGGATCTAACTCAGGTTAGGGTTAAGGTCCCTCTGGTGGCAAGAGGCATCTCACTAGCCCATTGTCCCTATTCAGTACTTGGGCAGATAGTGGGAGTCCGGGCCTATAGACTTTCCTACAGTTAAGTAAGCATTAAGCGCCTACTGCATGCCATACTCAGGCTGTGACATTTTAGGAACCTAGCTCACAGCTGGGTGTTGGGGAACGACAACCATATTGGGAGACCACCATCAGAGTCAGGGGGCCCGCTGCAGGGGTAATGCTCCACAGGGGAGGGGTAGCAAGCCAAGGTTTGGACTTCACCATCTACTCCCAGCCAAGGTGGAGGTCCAGCAAGCCTACACAGCAGTCCAGGCCTCCCCAGGAGGTCAGACTCAGGCAGGGTGAGGCTAGGCTGATGGAAACTACACCTTCAGGTCCTCCTCTGCTGGCCACTCCGCTCCTGGAACAAGTTCACAGGATATCACAACCTCCATGTTTTAGAGGCTCCGGAGTTGTCCCCAGCTCACCCCAGCCCCGCCTGAGTCAGAGGGTCAAGTCCACAGCCAAGCCTAGAGGGCCCTTCCTGAGTGGTCCCCACCCACCTGACCCTTCTCCTCTCTGCAGTAAAGTAGCCTGGAACTGTGAGGGGAGTCGCCTGCAACTCCCCCAAGTTAACTCCAGCTCCCAGCCCTCTAGATAGATCCAGATACTTACAGTAGCACAGCCAGGCCAGGTATTTGGCAAGTGTTCACCCGACGTTGCGGTGGGGGGTGGGGTGGGTGCGCCCGTGCGCCGACTATCGCCACCGGTGTGCACACGTGCGCTCCCCAATACCCTAGCGTGGGGCGGGGTCTGGCAGGCTCCCGGCTCAGCAAGCCCCCCCGCCCCCCCACCAAGGCGACCCTGGCCACGGCCGCTGCCTCCCCCTGGGCGGGAGCTGAGACCACGTGAGCAAAGCCGGTTAGGACTGCCTACATCTCCGGCTCGCCACCGCCGAGCTACATGCAGCAGCTGATTTCCCGGCGGGCTGGCGACCTGGCAGCGGTTGCCTCCACTGGGACCTGCTCCTGGCTAAGTGGAACTAGGTGGCGAGAGGTGGGAGCCAGCCCCACAGGGAGGCCATAAAAGGGGAAATAAGCTGATTGAGTGCTAGGAGGTGTCCCCTTTTCTCACACCCCCTCCCTCCTCTCCTCTGTCCGCAAAATGGCGACAGGATTACATGTCCCCCTTGGACGGACATAGGACATAGTTCCGTCACCCAGGATCTGTTCCAAAGCTAGGAACCTCACCCCATAACCGAGCATCCCTCCCTCTCAGAATGAGCCCCTTGGGCACTGTGCTGGAGCTGGGGTAGGGGAGGTGGAGGAGTCCTTTCTGAGACTGTTTTGGACCCGCTGACAAACATTTTTATTGGGACCTGGCATTTCGAATCACTTAGGAGACACTTTGGAAATGCTAAGGACTTCTGACAGCCGTCTAGAAACAATGATCCCTCTCTCTTCCTTTACTGCTTAAGGTCGCAACTTCCTGGAGCCTCAGGTTGCCTGGATGACATGCAAAATTGGCACATGGTCACCCCAGAAGCAGTTTCCTGGCCTCTGCACCCCCATGGTGGGGGTGTGGTTTGCAGGGGGCCCGGATGGAGATAGTTTTCTTCTGGCTGCTTCCTGGGGCCGGGGTTGGCTGTGTCCCGCCTAGTGCTGGACCCTCCCACTCCCCCTCCCCTTCCTCGGTCCTTTTCTCCTGGGATCCCCTGAGCTGCTTACAGCAAAGATGACACCAGATGGCCCGGGCCTTCGGCCTAGACTGGTATCTGTTCCCCTTTCTGGTCGCCTCCCCACTTCCTTCCCTCACTTCCATGAATCCTGTCTGGAGGGCCCCTTGGCCACTTTCTGAGGGACATGAGTCCTGAGTGCCTGTTACCCAGTGGATCAGCCTGGGACCACACCAGATGACCTGTGCTAGTCCCTTTGTGAGTTAGCAGAGGTTAGGCCTTCTGGTCACCAGTGACTTGGTTTTGCCCCCTGCCTCCGGAGTCTGAACACTTTCATGAGCAGAATTGTACAGGGGTTTCAGGTCCACATTCTGTGTGCGCAAACCACCCTTCCAACCCTTGGGCCTCAGAATTCCAGGCTTCTGGGTACCCAAAGCACCCAGGCCCTGTCTCCAGAACTGGAGCCTAGGGCCAGACAGGCCAGTTCCAAGGCATGGGGGCCCTGGGTGAGTCCCCTGGGCCTTTTGGTCCATCAAGGCCTGGAAGGTGCTAATCACATAGTGAAGTCTGGTGTTGGGGGTGTCTCTGGGGGACAAGAGCTATGGCCAGTGGGTCCTAGGCTGGGTCAGAGGGGCCACTCAAGTCAGTGGAGGAAGCGGCCTAGTGGTGTCTCGCCTCAGCCCAAAGGCACCTGCTGCTTCTGACTGACTCCCCTGTGAGACCACACTCCTGGGCACTCTCTCTACACCCGGTGATTGAACTTAAGCTAAGCTTGGGATTGCGGGGTGACTTTTCCCACCTCTGTGGGGGAACAAAAGCCTTGCGTTATACCCCAGCTTCAGAACCCCAGACGGAAACTAGCCGGGTCTAATTTGAGACTGCTGATGGTCTGTGGTATGGGGGAGGGCCTGCCCCATATCTATGTGTACAAGGACCTGGAAAATGGCTCCTTTCATTGCCCCACTGTTATTTGGAAGAAAGGATGCTGTTGAGGACTAGGACTCACGAGGGCCTTTTTTTAGGGTGGGCATAAATGGACATAGGTCAGCAGTGGACACAGCCCACTCTGTAGCTCCAACACTTAGAAGGCCGAGGCAAGATTTCCTTTATTCTTGGCTGGCTGGGGTCATGTATATTATATCAAGACCCTGCCTCCACAGGCCTATAGCTCAGGGCAAAGTGCTCCCCTAGCGTGTAGAAGGCCCTGGGTTCTGTTCTTGGCACCGCATAAGCCAGGTTAGTGGCCCGTGCCTGTGATTTCAGAGCAGGAGATGGAAATCGGATAATGGAGAGGCCCTCAGCCCAGTTGCTGGACGCACCATGTTAGCCAGGGTCACTTCTGTAGATGGGTGGAAGCCTTGGGATTTACAGGAACCCCCTCCTTGCCCCGCCCACCCACCATGCTGTCTTTTTGTCCAGGTGAACGGCCCTTTGCCTGTGACTGGCCTGGCTGCGACAAGAAATTCGCTCGTTCTGATGAGCTGGCCCGCCACCACCGGACGCACACAGGCGAGAAGCGGTTTCCCTGTCCCCTGTGTACCAAGCGCTTCACCCGCAGTGACCATCTAACCAAGCACGCCCGACGCCACCCCGGCTTCCGCCCGGAACTACTGCGACGACCTGGTGCCCGGAGCACCTCGCCCAGCGACTCACTCCCCTGCAGCCTGGCTGGCAGTCCCGCACCGAGCCCTGTCCCTAGCCCAGCTCCTGCCAGCTTATAGAGCCCTGGTCTGTCCACCCTGAGAGTGGCCTGCTTGCTAGGCCTCGGCAGGGATTTCCATCAAGGGACATCTGCCCTCTGGAGAGCCTGTGTTCTGGAGTCCCAGCCCATATCAAGGAAGCCTCAAGGGGACTGAGAATGGACTTGGGTCACCAGGGGGCCTGGGAGGTGGTCTCGGGCTCCGTGTGTAAATAGCCATGATTAACTGTCCCATCCCCTCTGCAGGAATCCCCAAATGGGCAGTCAGCAGGTTCTCCGTGTCACCTGCTGCCATTTCTGCCTTTCCTCCTGGTGGCACTGGGCATGAAGCCTGGCCACAATCCCACTCCTTAGTCTTTTAGCCCCCTCGTCACTCCTCCAGGTTGGGACACAGGTAAACAGCCATAGGTGACTGGGGCTTCCCGTGGGCCCCGACCTGTCCCCACCCCACTGAAAGCCATTGGCAGAAGTTCAGGGAAATGGAGGGGGTGCAGCCTGGCTGACCCCCCAACATGGGTACTCAAATCTCAGGTGTCCACAGGTTCTCCCCTTAGTAAGGGCCACCCACATCCCAGCCCTGGGAATATAGGAGGCACTGCAGTTTTCAGAGGACTTAGGGTTGGGGGCACAGGCGGGGTATGGAGGTGCCCTCATCGAGCAACAGCACCCACTTTGGGGTGTGCTGTTGGGCAGGTGGGAAACAAATTATTTATTGTCCTCTCTGACTGTTGGCATGGGGGGCCTGGCCCCCCTATCTGGGTGTGTGTATGTGTGAGAGAGACCGTGGGTGTCTGATGCCTGGGGCCCTGCCTCCCTACTCCCGCTGGATTAGGGTCCCTGAGTTTGGCCTTTGCGGCCTTGCGTCTCAGACAATCTTCTATAGGACTGTGTGGTCATCAGGCGAGGGCTGCAGGGCTCTGCCCTGCCCTTCGTGTCCTCCACACTCCTGGGTGTCTGCAGAGGTGGTCTTGGACTCCAGGACTGGAAGCAGGGGCTCAGCTCCTGGGCCTTCTGGGACAGCTCGGGTTTTTTTGTTTTGTTTTTGCTGGGATAGACTATTTTTTCAGGCTCCAGTTCCTTGTTTCAGGGGCCCCCTTGTGTGGCCACTATCCTCAGGGGTATGAGTGTTGTGGGGAGGTCTCACCTGAACATGAGGGTTGGTTGGGTGGTCTCTCCCAGAAGAATCTCTTAGGGTTCTTTTCCTTTTCTATGAAGGCAATTTGGGAACCCAGAGAAAGTTGAGCTGCCCCATATTGGCTGTAGGAGGTTTCTGGCATTTCCATTTGTTCCAGAACCTTCCATCATCCAATGAGGGAGGCTGTAGGTACAGCCACCTTCACCTGAGCCTACCTGGAGGGACGCCTCCCTTCTGGAGCTGGGCTCGGAGGGTCCTAGGCCAGTACTCTCCCAGGTACTTCCATCTGCCTCTTCTCTTTGGGCACAGAAATGAAATGCCTTAGTTGGTGGGGTAGGGGTTAGGACCCCATTCTTTTGTGTCTTTTGGATGTATCTTGCTCCATCCTGGCTCCTGGTCCCATGCCCTTCCTGTAACAGGGGAAAGGTCTTAGGGTCCCAGGACCTTGGGAGGAAACTCCCCCTAACTTCAGGTTCTGGTTGGTCACTGGAACTTGGGTGTAACCATTGAGAGGTAGTGTCTGTGCCACAGGCAAGGCAGGAGTCCTGAGGGGTTTGTTCTTTCTGGGAGGGGCACTCTTCCATTCCGCCTGGCCTCTCACCCTTGTATTTAATTAAAGCCCTTTTTAAAAAACCTGCCCTGGTGTCTGTCTGGTTCCCATGTCCCACCCCCATCAGTATGCCCTTCAAGGTTCTTAGTTACATCCTGGGGAAACTGAGGGAGCCTGCTGATAGACTCAGGAATGGCCTAGGACCCTCTGAGACCTTGGAAGGGGGCTGCCTGCGCAGCCTGTGCACAACACAGTCACCCACGCCTGGTGCAGCTGCACACCCGTTACCCAGCAACCAGAGATCGGTGACAGGGCTCCTGGGGGCGTCAGCCACCGCCCCCTTCCGGAGCCAGCAGGAGGGGTGGGGGTGGAAATAGACCCCTAGAGCTGAACATAGTGGAGTAACTCAAGCTCAAAAGGTGTCTTGAGACCTCTCCCGCCACTCTGGCCTTGCTATGCTATCCCATTGTGCACATGTTGAATGCCCACTGCATACCCTCTTGGTGCAGGAGGGGTGAGTGGGGATTCAAGAGGCTGGGAGCTCTCAGGAGCTGATGAGAGCTTAAATCCCTGTTTGAGAGAAGGACACCAGATCCCAGGGGTCTGCAGAGCTCTGGGGTTGGGGTGGGGTAGGGCGGGGCTGAGGTGCCCCGTTGCACCTGCTGTGCCAGAGGAGGCGCTGCACCCCACCTAGTGGCCAGAGCTAGTACTGTGGGTCGGAGTCCGCTGGGGAATTGTTCCTACGGGGTCCACTTAACTGGCTCCTTGGAGAGCTTGGGCGGAGCACGCCCCCAGCTCCAGGAATTCATGAACACTTTGGCTTGAGCTTCCTCATGGTTCTCTGATCCTCTCTAGTGTCCTCGATACTTTAGCAGTGCGTGCTCCCAATGGTTTTAAGCTTCCTCATAGGACCAAAAGACACCATCCTTGTTTGACTCCTTGAATCTCCACCTGCAACTCTTTAGATGCTCCAACTGTTAACTTCATCGCCATCGCCCCGCCTTTGTCACGCTGGCCCCATTCCTGTCACAATGTTCACCCCATGGTCTTTGTAACACTCCGCAGTTTCGTGCTGTGCAGTTGATTGAGGAGAGCTTGAGTAGCACTTTTGAGGCTCCACGAAATACCTATCCAGATTCTTAGCCTCTTTTAAACTATTTTGACGGGGCTGGGGATGGAATCCAGTCCCTTGCATATATACTAGAGGGGCTCTACCTCTTGGCCACGCCCCCAGTCCCTCACTGGGGGATTCTAGGCGGGGGCTCCCCTGACCACGCTCCCAGCCCCTCACTAGGGATTCTAGGCGGAGCTCCACCCTGACCACGCCCCCAGCCCCTCAGTGGGGATTCTAGGCGGGGCTCCACCCTGACCACGCCCCCAGCCCCTCACTGAGGGACCACTGGTGCCCCAGACATATCTTTTGCTTTGTGTTATTACCGTCATTAATTGTTTTTTGTTTTTGTTTTGCAAGATAGGGTTTCTCTGCATAGCTTTGGCTGTCCTGGAACTAACTGTAGACCAGCTGGCCACGAACTCAGAGATCCACCCACCTTTGTCTCCCCAGTGCTGGGAATAAGGTGTGTGCCACCACTGCCTAGCCAAGAACATTCTTAATGCCAAAGTAAGCCCTTGCCCCACGAACTGCCATCGCCTCCCCTCCCCAGCAGCACGAATGCTCGTCTCAGACCTGCACTCCCAGCTCTGGACTTTCTCTGTGCAGTCCACACTACGCTTTGCTCTTCTGCGTGGTTCTCTCACTGAGTATCATGTTTTCCAGAGCCCATATTTACATCATGTTTCCTAAGAGTAGCGAAATTAGCCAGACATGGTGGCCCACGCCTTTAATCCCAGCAGTCAGGAGACAGCGGCAACAACAAACAAGCAAAACAGTAGCATAATCAGTTAGGGAGTAGCAGCAAAAATAATTTTACAGTTGGGGGGTCACCTTAAAGGGTGGTAACATGGGTTTGGAGAGATGGTTTAATGGTTAAGAGTGCTGGCTGCCTCTCCAGAGGTCCTGAGTTCAACTCCTGGCAACCACACGGTGGCTCACAACCATCTGTAATGGGATCTAATGCCCTCTTCCAGCCTGCAGGCACACACGCAGAGTACTCACACCTAAAAAGATACATACATAAATAAAAAGTTTAAAGAACAGAATACAAGTAAAGGATGATTGCATTAGGCTGTGGAGCCTGCTCTACACCGCCGTGTCACAGGTTCAGGACGGAGCCAGACTCCAGTGTGGATGGACTGTGTTGTGCTCATCACCTATCCATGTATGGATTGTGAGAGGTATTCAGAGTTGGAATCCTGCGATTAATGCTGATAAGAACACTAATGCTTAAGTTCTTGGATAGAAGTGTGTTTTTATTTCTCTTTGGTAAGCATCTAAGGAACTACTGGCAAGGCTTCATGGTATCCTCTCCATTTCCCTTACTGAGCTTATTTCACAGATACCCTTGTAAGACTCCCCCAGTGAGGGGCTGGGGGCATGGTCAGGGTGGAGCCTAGAATCCCCCAGAGGGGCAGGGTGCTGCGTGGCTAAGTGGTGAGTGCCCGCCTAGCTTACATAATAAGTCCCTGCATGCCAATTTCTTCCCTGGGGGAAAAATAAAAGAAAAAACTGGTTCTGGAGGCACTGTATTGTTCTCTCTGCCTGTTCTCTCTGACTCTTTTTACAATCATAAATGTGGCTAAAATGAGCTAGGAATGTGCAGACCACACACTTAATCCCAGCATCCAGGAGGGAGAGGCAGGGGGATCTCTGTGAGTTCGAGGCCAGCCTGGTCTACAGAGTGAGTTCCAAGACTGGTTCCATAGCTACTAGGAAACCTTGTCTCAAAAAACAAAAACAAAACAAAATGTTATGCGTGATTGCACAGAGGTCTGTCACCTTGCTTCTCAGGAGGCCAGGCAGGATGGCTGTCAGTTCAAGGCCAGATAAAAGGAGAATATTGTCCTGTCCCTAGTGACAGCCACACCAGATGTGGAAAGACTTTTGTAGTTGCTGGTTCAGTGAACAGATGGACACTGAGTACCCTGGGCCTCAAGGACTTGAACACTGGCTTGGTGGGCGTTGGAGAGGAGTCATTTACTACTGAGTTTACTATGCTCTCAGATGGCAAGATGTCTGGGAAGGCCCTGAGAAATAATGTCCCCAGGGATACAAATTTTCAGATGGAGAAGCACAGCTGAGAGCTTTACCTGTCAGGGACATTCCAGGCTCTCCATTGTTCTCCTGCCTTGGCTGAGATGCAATCTCCCAGTATCCCTGCCTTTCTTTGCCTGAGGACTTTGTGGGAAAAGTCTAATCCTGGAACACCTCTCTTGCGGACCCCAGCACCCCATCGCCAACCTTACTGTGGCTCTATACAGGGACCCTGCCATGAGGGTCACTACAGCTCTTGTACTAGGGCACATGGCGCAGGGAGTCAGGCTTTGAGTCTGGGGTCACACTAGGTTCTCTATGCCCACGGAGCCAGACTTTGGGTCTGGGGTCACACTGGGTTCTCTATGCCCACGGAGCCAGGCTTTTGGTCTGGGGTCACACCGGGTTCTCTATACCCACAGAGTCAGGCTTTGGGTCTGGGGTCACACCGGGTTCTCTATACCCACAGAGTCAGGCTTTGGGTCTGG
>LOJH01049913.1:0-12773 GCA_001685095.1 Ellobius talpinus
AGATAGATAGATAGATAGATAGACAGATAATCACACATACACTCACCACACACACAACACAGAGGAAATTTTGATTCACTTTACCGTAAAGGTGAAAGAATTAAGCCCACAATCACATCTGCTTCCTCCCCCACACGGTGCTAAGAACTGTTCTTTTAATGTCAGAATTTCTCTTTAGCATTGGTGAACCCGGCAAGCTGAAAACAGCCTCTTTTCATCCTAGCGAAAACAGTTTCATTTTACCAGCCTGTTTTTGTTGTTTGCTTTTAGTTTTCATCTGTATAAATTTTTTATAACTTTATCAGTTCTTTGAGMGTTTCATGCACATTTTAATAGTATTCAACCCCATTTCCCTAACCCCCCACTTTCGTGTCCGTCTTTGTAGCCCATCAAGATCAATTTGTCCTGACCAAATCTTAGAGGTGTGCTCTTCCGCTAGAGTGTGATCAGCTTACCAGGGCCTTCACCCTTGGAGAGAACTGTCTCTCCCTCTTCCAGCAGCCAACAATTGCCAACAGTTCAGGGGTGGGTCTTGGCGCTCAACTCCCACTTCTACGCTGGTATGTGGTCTGGCTTGAGCTGGCCTGGCCTTGTGTATGCTGTCACAACCATGGTGGCCCCTTAAGTGCAGCTGCCTTGCTGTGTCCAGCCATCCACCACCTCTCAATCCTATGCTCTTTCTGCCCCCTCTTCCACAATGATCTCTGAACCTCTAGAGGAGGGAGTTGAGGACTACACATTACTCATTTTGATTCTTTATACCTCGGCCAGCTGTCTTGCTGTGTACTGCAGATTGAAGAGGGCATGGGACGTAGATTCCTTAACAGATCATGAGGACATACCTTATTTCAAAAGACAAGTTTACCTGGACTGGTAGTTCGTACAAAAGCAGTGGCTCCCCCCACCCTTACATATTTACTGTGTTCACAGATAATGGTGTGACTGAAGCTGATTTTTTTTTCCCTATGGTTTTTCATGAGAGGGTCGGTGACCCTCTCCTGTTTGAGTGCCTCTTTAATGAAGCTGGGAAAAAACTGTCTGAACTATGGCTCTTGTTTCTGGGATTTAACAGGCATGTGCCTTGTGTAAATTAAGGAGCAAAGGAGGTCCTTAAATATGAATACATTGCCAGATGCTTTTCCATTAAACTCCGTTGGTTGAATGAAATTAGTAAATAATTATGTTGGTGGGGAACCTACTATCTCCAAATGTAATATAATGTCCTCCTTTAACAACCGAGCTTAATTTTTTTCTATCCACCAAATTCGTTTTTAGGGCAATCTACATTGCAAATTGACCGATTTGCATTAAAACTATGCCTACTTGTTCTGATTTGTCAACACCTCTTTTTAAAAAAACAGTCTTTAACATTAAGCATGGGTGGGTAAAACCATCTGCTTATGGAGCTCGCCTGCAGCTCCATCAGTTAGCACATGAGACAGGTTACAGCTGTTTAATTGTTACGGTGCCGAATGACTCCCTTTCTCTCCAAAATTAATATTTATGTATGCGTGCATAGAAAGCATGTGGTTAAACACAAGTGATCTAATTGTGAATTAGCGACAGCAGGTATTCATTCGTTAGGCCCCGCATGCACAGTGAGGTATAACTTAGCGCATTTCACGTTTGGTCCAGCTCTTGACTGGTAAGATGAATCCCCAGTAACGGTTAAGTCATGCACGTGGGCCATCCACTCTATGCACTGGTACACGGAAAGGAAAATGGCATCATATCGTTGTCATCAAATGTATAAAGGAAGCCATCCATGTAGAAATTTCATGTACTGTAACTCTTTCTGGTGCTCTAGCCTGCTGTCCTCTGTGTTTTGACCAGTGTAAGCCCAAGTCACACGGGGAAAGTCTAGACATGCAAGTTCGTGTGCACGTGTCACCCGCAATGCTGAAAAGCTTGGCTGAGGTTGGACTTCCTTTATTCCGAAGTGGTGAGACACAGATTTAAATTTACAGCAGGATGCTACAAAAGTTAACAATGTATATTCCATCTGCTCAGTACATTTCATAGTGAAAATAAGTTGAAAAATTCCCAGCGAACTCACAATCTATGGAGAGAGACGTACATGGAAAAGAGGGAAGTTAAAGCCCTTGGTTTCTGTATAGTCCCTTTAGAAGTAGACCAGACTTCCAAGTAGATTGTTTGGATTCTTACGTGGACACTCAAACTCATTTAGAAAATGTTAATTTATCTTCCTGAAGTGGTGTGATTTCATCTAAAATGCTGAATCCCAAATTAATTAATATTGTATTGTATAGCTAAGACAACAGAAGTATTTTTATTCACACGCATACACCCCCACACACACACACATGGAATTGTGACCACTCTCAATGAAGGAACTCATTCATATAGAGAATGTTCCTACCAAAGAGTATATATTGAGCTGGAGTATGAGGAGCCCATCCTAGCCTTTGTGTGCTCGAACACATTTCATGCAGTATGTACAACAAATCATTAGCGGCCCCGAGTTCATCCACTTCAAGTCAAACTTTCCCCTTCTTTATGGTTTCTTAAAATAAGTTATCTCATGAGTCATGGTTTTTCTAATATAGACTATGAGTAAGATGAATTAATAATGCCTGGCATCTGTTGAGTATATGCCATGGGCTGGGAAACCCCAGTTCGGAGACCGCCATCAGTAGACCTTCTCTATGTGTGTACCGCTAAAATACAAGACACCCTATTCCACAATCCACGAGCCGTTCCCGAGCTCGTGGCTGAAACATCAGCCTAGACCGCCTGATAAAGCATTTTCAGTTGATCCTGCATGTTTGTATTTTTTGCAGGATTATTTTTCCTGTAATAAACTAATAGCTATTTGTCATAAAAATCTGAATCGCCATAGGAACAGGTGAAATAACAGTGATGGCAACTGGCTCAGTAATAAAATGCCATGTTTTTAGGAATTATCTTTCAGAAAAGTTTGGAAGATTTGAACTATATCTCTTAGCAGAACTTAGAGTTTGTCAAATAAAAATAACAATTGCACAAAGAAAATATAGTTTAAAGAACATTAATTTATATTGGGAAGGATTTAAGGAAGCTAGAAACTACTTCTTCAAAAGCATATGTATCTCCTTGCAAAATTTAATTTTCTATCCAATTTTTATGTCACCTGAAATTATTAGGCTGAATACTTTATATTGGCCACTGAACAATTTACTTGTATAAAATTGATAGATTAGATTTGTCACCAGTATCTGCTCATGGGTAGTCAGGGAGGCATAAAAAGTTCTTGGGTGTATACCCATGTGTACCTTCTCACCTCAGATACAAGAAAATGACATCCTTGCTGAGTCATCTTTTAAAGGAGCTATGTATTTACTTCTACGTTTTCATCAATAAGTTATAGCTTATCTGGATGAGTGAAGAAGACAGTTTGCTTTTGTAATCAGTGGCTTCCTAGATGAAAAGTAAACGGACATAAGAAAGACCCACTGTGGTTGACTCACCTAACTAACAGTCTACAATTTTTTCTTTCTTTTTTATTTTTCAACATTACTTTTTACTTAGCGAGGCTGGATTTCGTGTCACCCAGGATAGCCACAAGCTCTTTAAGCCACAGAATGAACCTCTGGTGGGAGAGGAGCACTGGGGTTGCAGGCACGCCCCACCATGCCTAGTCTATGCAATGCTGGGATTGCACCCTGGACTTCATCCGCCTTAGGAAGCACTCTAGCAGCTGAGCTACACTTCCAGCCCAGATTTTCCTTAGGTATTGAATTCCCCAAATAGACAAAGACTAGTGAGGTAATGATTCTAGGTGACACATGGTCTCTCCTGAGCAGATCAGGAGATCGGTACTACACTTTGCTCTGACTAGCTTTCTTTACAGTGCACAGGCCCTGGGGTTCTTATTTCAACACCCCAAATATCTAATTATTGGCATAAAGATTGATAGCATGTGTTCGTATGTTCTGGGGCTTGAACTCAGTGCCTTACCCATGGTAAGCATGAACTCTACAAGTGAACCACCTCCCTAACCATCTGTACTGAATTAAAGTGTCCTGTGAATTGAACCAAGGATTTTCGTACATACTTAACATGTGCTCTATACTGAGCTACACCCTCAGCCTATATAATTTTTTATAAACATTAGCAGTGCTCTCTGGCTAGTTTCATTCCCATCTCAGAATACTAAAATATACCTATCCTTCCTCTCCCCACCCCTGGAATCTACAAAATCCTAAGATGTGTTTTCCCTATGTCATTCGGTAAACTCAAGGGCTAAAAGCTAAAGGAAGCATGTGTTGGTGACCTGTTTCTGTATATGGCCCAGCAGAAGGAATCCTGACATATGCAGAAGGCTATTACAAAGCTCGACGCAGTGTGCGCCAGGCAATAGGCTTCTTTTTGGGCAAGTTCTGCAGATGCCAACATCAGCATATCTGTGCCAGCATTCTGTGTCTTTCTGTGGCCATCACTGTAAATATATGGTCCTCAATCAGGAATATGATTTTAAAATGAAGGAAATACCAAATCCTGTCTGTCCTATATGAGGTCTTGGAGCTCACAATGGTGCCTTCCCAACAGTGCTGACCTTACAAAATGTGGCTGATCTCAGGGCATCTCACTGTGATCTGAATTACGCTAGCTCGGTTTAAGTCAGGAAGTGTTTCATTTCACTCTTTGGGGATGCCTTGTTTTAAGTGATAGTCCAAACCAAACCATGGTCTTCTACCTGGGTAGGCAATGTAAGGAACAATATATTCATCCAGGAAATTTATGCATCCAAATTTCCAAACTTAAGAAAAAAAACCCACAGATGGGGGAGGAATTCAAACAATACCCAAACTTTCCAAGATATTTGAAGCAGGTCTTCCTAACAGTTCCAGTTTTACAGAGTAAATGGTCTCTAAAAAATCACACTGATGCACACAGTCACCCAAGCTATTCTTCTTTATCTGACACCATCTCACACTTACTAGATGCTGAAAATCAGATTCATTGGCTTTCCTAGATGGTGTAGAAATATTTCAAATTCTTTCCCATAATCTTAGAATAAGAATTCTGTTCTTTTTTTAAAGCATATTTTAATGGACATAAGTAAACTATTTAAGAATATAAAATTGTTTTATGGTGCTTAAAATTATATCGGTATCATAATCCTTTATGGTGTGGTAATCAGTAATAAAACAGAGCCGTGAGTACCAATTAAGGAACATCAACTCAATGGGTATGCAGCCTGCATGCTGATTTAAACGGGTGCTGATTGGAATAAATGGATTTAATATGTACTTATTTGCAGACGGTGGCTTCTCTGTCACCCTACTAGGACTGGCACATGAATAATCTACGAATGATACTTACTTACAACTTTAATGAGATACTAATGTGAATCATTTCTTTTTAAATCTATGTTACAGAAATTATGGAGCACACAATGCTAAATACAAAATCTGCCCTCCACTCCAAGGATGCTGCAGTTAGAGCCAGAGTGAAGAAGGAGGTCCTTGTTTTGTCCCGCACTCCTCTGGCTGAGTTAGCCTCTTCCAAAGATAGGGCCCCAAGATTTGATTGTTGTGATTTAAGAGAGAAATATTTCCAGCATTCTTAATCCTCTATTGTTTGCTTATGTCTAACTTAAACCTGAGAGTCAATTCAGCAGTCCCATGAAAATACTGTGCTACTTAATAGGTTCTGACCAAGCTCTCTGTCGACAGCAGAAACAGTGGGAACCATTCCGAACCACATACATCAGCAGCTATGCACACACAGGAAAAGACAGCTGAGTGTCCATATTCCCGTTTCTCTGTTTCCTGGTCAATCAGGATGTAAACTGGTCTGCGCCTCCCCACCTTCCCTGCCCTGTTGGACTAGCACCTCTGACAAACAGCTAAAAGGAATCATTCAGTCCCTTAGTTTCTGACCGGCATTTTTGTCATGGATTGCAAAACTAACTCATACACTCAAAGAAGCCATATAGAAGGTATCTAAAGGAAGGTGGCGCTGCCCCACAGCTTTGGTAAAGATACATATTGCTAGATAAAGAATGATTACACTGTATTTCCAGTCCCCCTTCAGCAGTGCTTCCTACTGGGAAAAGAAATTATTCCTGAATCCCAAAGACAATGGGGATTCTTCGCTATGTGTAGAGCTAGGCAGCCCACGTCGCTGGCTGTGTACCAGGCACTCGATGGCTCCCCTTTCTTGCCCTTCACCTGTATTTGCTGACTCAATTACACTTGCATCCTAAGCTGGTGATGAAGATGAAATACATGAATAATACAAAGTGCTTAACCTAACAGCATAAATTAAGCCTTCTCACAGCCTTCAGGAAGCAAGGCTTGGACCAGAGCACCCCGTACAGGTTCGACAGTCACTCTGAAACTGGTCTAAACCATTGATCTGGGTCACAGCTAGATATGTGGGAACAATTAATATACCTGTCAAGTATTCATAATCTGCGAGGCATTCAGAAGCAGAGCTCATAGAAAAATCTGGAATTATCTTAACTCCTTGCATTTGTAGGATGTGTAGAATCCATCTGGCACCAGTTCTCTCGGATCTCTCAAAATCCAAAATAAGTTTTAAGAGTCATCGCCCTACAAGAAACGTGGAGACGCTCTCCCTGTGTTCCCTGTGTTCTGCATGGGTCCTCTTAAAAGACAAATACTCCAAATGCCAAGGAAAGTGTTTCGTGAGCAGAATATAATAATAGCGATTTTTAAAGCCTAGCACCCACCTGTAAGAAAGTTCCGCTCACTTAAAAAACGTTAAAACTTAGTAGATCTAGTTGGTATTTTTTTTAACTTTAAGTTAAAACATTCACTTTCAGAGTAATTTTTCTGTAACTTAGTGTGCATCTCGACAACTGTTAGGTAAATTAATTTTTAACTATTCTGTATTGTTTTTACGATTATAGTTCCTAGTGACTTCTCCCAACATGCCTGCAGTTCTCTGCTTACTTCCTGTCTGGCTTCTCTGATGATGCTGTCACTGTTGCAGTTATTTTCATAATTATTTTAACCTCGTGTATCCACATTTCCTTTCAATTTCTCCATTATTGAGAATCTGGCTTTTGAGGTATCAGAAATTTCACTCTTCAAAGTAAAATATAAGCCATTGTTTTTTCTCAGTTTTAAGCTATCACAGTGATTCTCTATGACATTTAATATGCTTCTTATGATATGAAAATGATAAATTCTCAGTACAAATGCTTTTATAGCTGATTTTTAGTTTTTCATGAATTCTGTGTTAAATATTTCTAATATTTAATGTATTGTGCTAACTATGATTTATGTGTCCTTTTAAATGCATTTTCTGGTTTCAGCTCCTCTTCTGGTATCCGCCTGACCCCATGAAAACCCCACCTTTACTATAAATCTATCCATTTCTTTGCACGATTGACTTTGTTTGCTAAATTAATAGGATTGACTGCTCAGAGAAAATTCAGGCCCTCTTAAAACTTCTAATCTAGATCAGAATTTAGCTGCACTCTTTATTTTGGTTGCATTAACTGGAGCCAATCTGATATGAAAACACATGATATACTCACCAACTGTAATCAGTTGGAACTAATTTTTATAAAGTAAAAAATTCCCTTAGAAATGCTACCCTGCCTGACTTGAAAACTCTCGATTATTAATATCATTATGATTCTGTGCAGATCCTCAAATGAGATATTGCAGAAAGAACTCTTGCAGATTCCATAATACTTAGAGGGAATGATTAAAAATTTGTATCAGTGTCATGATGCAGTAATACATTTCTCATTTAAGAGATGAATTATACTTACTGAGTTATTGCAGAGTAGGAGGTAGAGCCATTCCTTCTTTCACCTTAATTTCCCTTGTAGTGTATTGTCAATTAGCCATAAATGTTCTTATTTCTGAAGGCAATTCAGGAGCCTCTAATGGAATCCTGTGGCAAGCAAAGGATCTTTTTATATATACAGTACAGATGTGTCAAAACCACTTATGGGTTTGTCTACCCACATGGCACAGCCAGCAGACCTGAGCGTCTCATGTGAGAGTTACAATTTAAATCATTCTTTTAAGAGTACCGCTGCCACTTGCATGTATCAGTAATGAAAAATAATCATCATAAGCATCTTTGAAAAGCAATTTTAGATCATTAAAGATGTATGAATTTGGACAAAGCAAGATTTGAGGTTTATTAAGAATATATTAGGTCTCTAGCATGAGTGAAGGGAGAGAGGCTTTATGTCTGGAAAGATAAACGGTACAAGGACAGCGAGGAACACTGTTGTGGTCCAGCTGGGCCTGTACACCTGTTGAGGAAAAACAGAGCCTGTTTCAAGATGGTTCTTGAGATGAAACAATGTCTGAGACCACTCCTGTCCCCTAACGGACTGCATATGTGATCCAGCTTGTGCACCTGGCGTGGAGCCAAGGCTACCGGCGACTCCTCCAGGGCTTCATATGCCTTTGCCAAGTAGAATGGAAATATTTGTCAGGGGGTTCTTCATTTCTTTCATTTCCCTGTTGCTTATATATTTATTAACTATTAAATTTTGATTACTGTAGATTTCATAGCAGTAAGTTTCCAAAATCCTTTAGTCATAAAGACCAGAGTCTACTGATTCTACTTAGCGGGAGTCTTAACAAGCCATGAAAGCATGCCTGTTTTCCAACCAGCCAGTGCAGGGATGTGTCGGCATCCGCCAAACTGACCTCTAAAGCCTAGTTCCTGGCCTCATGACGGCATTGACTAAATAAAATTGACCATAGTGCATTTTTAGGTGATTTGAAGGGCCTCTCTGTCATGTGATGTGAGTTCTGTGTCAGCTGCAACTATGCAATTTGCATGTGAATTCTGAAATTTTCCTTGTCCCAAGTGACACTTCTGAAATGTCTGTCTGTTCTTTTTTTCCTCTTTTAATTCCCAAGCTCACTATTTGGATAAGATAGTTAAAGGTACTGTATATCTACTCTTTGTTGACATGTCTGCATAAATAACTACATAGCTGTGTACCAGATTGCGCTAGGTCTAACAGTAGACTTCTTCATGCATATTTTTGTAAATTATAACTTGGGGTTACATTATGTGAAATGCTTCGTATTTAAAGTACTGAGACTTAAATTGTCTGTGTCTCATTTTTTTTTACAATTTTGGGGTCCTCGCAGGTTTCATTTCTTATTGAAAACAATAATTTTCACCAAAACCAAAACTGAAGATTGCAGTACATTTGCTGTTTTTTGTTTTATTTTATTTTGCTTCAAAATCTTCATTGTTAGTGATTCAGCTAATGAGCTTTAAATTATAAGTTAAAGAATCATGAATACTGTTACCACAGAATAAGAATTGTTATTCTCAAGAACATTCTGGCTCATGTATGTGGAGAGAGAGATCTCATTTGGCCTCAGACGGAAACCTCTTTGGCTTTTTCTAAACATGTCAGAATATACATACGATATCATAATCTATGTTTTGTTATCTTTTATCAAACTACAAAATCTCGTGCACGCTGTTGCATCAGAACTGACAACGCTGCTCAGCAAAAAACAGCAGAGTCTCGGGTCTTCAGTTAGCGTAGACGTGGGTGAACAATGTTGTACACAGAGAAAGTCCCTCCCTCCCTCCCCTCAGAATACTTATTTTCTTTTCCTTGTTTGTGCTTTCCATTAGAATATGAAAATATTCATGGCAATATCCAGGCTTTCGTATCCTAGTTCCGTGTGCAAGCAGAAAGTGCTGCACATGGGCAGTGGGGCAATTAAATACTTTCTTCCAATAAAAGCCACAGGCGAACACACCTGGAAGGAAAACCTACCTTTTATATATTGGATAATCCACAGATACAGACGGTAACTGTCTGAAAACAAAATAAGCAGCAAAATTAATTTCATCCTGGCCTGATGGTGTCCCTGAGTACAATTTTGTTAGGCTGCCCAGACAGTTTTCTTCCTGTTGACTCTAACTGTAAGCGCTTAGGAAATTTCCTTCTCACGTTCTCTGAGAAATTTCCTTCTCACGTTCCTCACCGGACACCAGTATGTGAATAATCATTTGAATACCGATTTAAACATCTTACAACCGTTTGCTCCTTTTAATCTTAGATCCGAAACAAGTGGGGGCGTTTTCATGATCAGGAGCTATGTAACAAACCCCAGTTGCTGGAGCAAGTATTCTATTACGTGTACTTTGCACAAATGATTACTAGTTAGCCCAAGAGACTTGATTACAGGCCAGGTCCTTGCAGGAGTCTAGAGCATTCAATCCTTGCTTCTGTTGGTGCCACGTCACACTCATAAACAGGGACTTCAGAATCCGCCTGAGTGTCATCTTTCATAAGTAGATCATTTTGGCTGCATGCCAGTTGTCATCAGTAGCAAGTGACAAAATTTGGTTTTGGGGGGAAAAATTATGTTAGACTGAAACAATTCTCGATTTTGGATATATTAAATTAATTATTTCCCAAATTTTCCCTTCTTGCCCATAAAAGCAGACAAGATAGGATATAAAGGTAACAGCATAAAAGCCTTAGGGAGATTGTCACAAAATATCACCTTCGCCCTCTGTCTTGAAGCACGTCACTACTGTGTTTTTGTTCAGTCTATCGATGTTTTATTGTGGTCCTTATGGTATTTCATTTTGTCCATCCTAAGTAATCAAATATGCACAGCTCCTACATTTAGTTGGAAATCCTGTCGGTCCTGTCCCATCCGTATGCAGCCTGACTCCCGATGTTTGTTAGAATAGACGCTAAAGCTGCTTTACTATCTCCTGGGCTTTGCTTAGTCTGTGAAAAGGAATGTACTCTGGGCATAAAGTATAGTCATTAATGCTGACCTATACTTTGTGCAGTTATTTAATGCACTGTAATTTCACATGAATATTCGGCAACTCTGAGGCCAGATAAAATTAATTCTCTCTTTTTAGCATCATTCATAAACCCGTGTCCACGCTCATGCACTTGGATTTAGGGGAATTTTTTTTTAAGCAACAAGGTGCTTTAAGGAGTTGTGTCCTAAGAAGCTTCTAGCAATGTTTGCAACAGATTAAAAATTGGAACAGGGGGTTCTGAAATTATTATCCCGAGGTGCTTTTCCAAACTGTATTCTATACCTTGTTGCTTTGTTAAAGGGGGAAAAATGTCAAGTTAATTTTGTCTGGCCTGAAGCTATTTAGTGGGTCACTGAATATATTTCTGTCCTACACAGGTAAGTGGTGTCTCAAGGGTCAGGCCAATCAAAGATGCCACTTGGGTAAGAATGAGAGTCCTCGGATAACGTTGCTGTTTCTATCCATGTGCAATTACAGTCTCTGCGCTGTTTATAGAGGCCTGTTCCCACTAAGTGTCCCGTATCTGTTTCTTTCAGGTACAAATGCTTTCCATACTCAAATCACTGTTGTCTTTCCTTCCTTGTCTTGGCAGAGGGCTGCCCCGGCTTGTGCAACAGCAATGGGAGATGTACACTTGACCAAAACGGCTGGCATTGTGTTTGCCAGCCAGGCTGGAGAGGAGCAGGCTGTGACGTAGCCATGGAGACCCTGTGCACAGACAGTAAGGACAATGAAGGAGGTAAGGGAGGCTGAACCTGAAAACCTGGGAAAAGTGCATGCCAGAGCCTGGGCTCGCAAGGGACAGTGACCACATAGTTATCTGCTGGAAAGAGGAGAGAACAAACAGTTCCCCAAAGAGTAGATGGATTGAAAGTATATGAGAGCTGATGAATTGATGGCACCCCCTGACTTCCCTGAAACCGATGCCTGATGATTATCATTCATGGAAGAGGCAAGGTAACGTAGCTACTGTATAAGGTCCATTGTTCTCCGTTCTTTCTCTCATTCCCCTGTGACTATCCTCCTCAACAATGGTATTCAGGACACTGTGCCTTGGGAGGGCCACCGCGGTATTTTAATAGCTAAACAAGCCAGAAGATGCCAGGCATTTTTCAAGCTCTTCTGTTGAAAGCCATAGGGTGGGGGTAGGAGGGAGATGGCCACAGAGAACGGCCCCCTTGAAGCTGAATTCCACTGTCTTTTTATCCTTAACTTTACACCCCCTATAAAAGGATTGCAATGTTCCACCCAATTTAAGCCTTCCGCTAGGAATAATTATTCTCCCCTTTGAGGACATCCCCCCATCCTATTGTATTTTAATTTCAGAGAATAGAGAGTGGGAGTTGGTGATGAAATACTTGCCCCTGACAGCTGTTTAATTTTGACAAACCATTAGGAGTGAATTTGGTGGCAGGAGTCGCTGCTTTCTAAGTCTGAGATCACCTACTCGGTAGCTTCAGCTGTGTCCCTCTGCTCCATTCCTGCTCTTCTGGAAGGTCTTCATCCTGGACAATAGTGTTGGCCAGAGAGTGCAGCTTTTAGATGCAGGCAAATCTTCACTAGGCCACGTTGCCTTGTCCTAATTGAAGGGCCCTCAACCAGATCCTGTAACTCTTTACATCTCAATTGCTTCACCAACAAAACAGGAATAAAAGAGGTTTTGAAAGTTTAATGAGAAAGAAGTATGTCGATTGCTCAGCAGGTTGCAGCCACTGTTGCTTGGGTTTTCCTTCTTTTGTTTCCTGAGGGCTTATCTTGACTGGCCATTGAAGGTTGTCAGAAAAGACAGGTGGAGTGGGCCGAACTTCTCCAATGACCTGAGAGCCAGCATCCCTCTGCAGCATTGTGATCCATTGTGGCCTTCTTGTCTTCCTTACAAGGAGCTAAGCCTCCCTTTTAACTTTCTCACAGACTGTTTCTCTCTCTTCCCTGTGTCCCTTTCCTTGGCGATCAAGATGAGCCAGTAGATCTGCATAAAAGCCTTCTTCCCAACCCTCCCTCCCCACCCC
>LOJH01049914.1:1879-14652 GCA_001685095.1 Ellobius talpinus
GGAGCCATGCTTGCTTTGTGGAGCATTTGAAAAGGGGGTACATTAAGGTGCACCCTCCCACATACAGCAAATGATGAACAGTTCCAAAAACAATGTACAGTTAAAGCTTTGAAAGGCAAGTATGGTCCAATGTCAGGAAGGGACAGCCTGACAATTTAGAGGGTAATATCTGCATAGAAAGTGTTAGTAAGTGCTCGGGGATGGGGGTGCGGAGGTGGGGGTGGCGCGTGTCTTTAATCCCAGTACTCAGGAGGTAGAGACAGGTGGATCTCTGTGAGTTCGAAGTCAGCCTCATCTACAGAGTGAGTACCAGGACAGGCTCCAAAGCTACAGAGAAACCCTGTCTCCAGAGGAAAAAAAAATCAGTAATTGTACTCCTATTTTTTTTCCTCACACACTCTTAGGATGATTACTATTTTAAAAAAAATCAGCAAAACAAAATAAATTTGACATTGATAAGGATATAGAGAAATCAGAGCCACTGGTAATGTTGCCAGGAGCAACAAATGGTACAGCTGCTATTGAAAACAGTGTGGCTGTGCTTCAAAGGGCCATAAGGAGAGGTGCTATGTGATCTAGCAAGCATATTCTAGATATACACTAAACAACCACAATGACAACCCAGACTTAGGAGTACTCGTGTATCCACAATCATAGCAGCATTCTCTACGGCAGCCCAAGGGAGACGCTCCCAAGGGCGCATAGACAAGAAGCCACACACAGCGGGACATTACATGCTTCAGATACAGGAACCCTGACCCATGCCATGACATGAATGACACTGAAATGTTACGGCAGATGAATCCGGTCAAACAGAGAAGGACAAATACTGTTACTACTACTCGATTTCTCTTGAATGAGGCACAAAAGAGAGTCCACTTCACAAAGACAGAGAGCAGATGCTCGCTTCCCAGAACTTGGGAGAGTAAGACCAACTATGTCATCCAACCATCTTGGAAACTCAGTCCATGAGAGTTGTGCTGCAATGCATATGTGTCTAATGACACTGAGTGACATACAATATAATTATGACAGAAAGTCTTAACTGCATTCAATGCCCTAAAATTACTTCTCCAAATATTGAACTAAAATATATAGTTGAACTGATTCACACCAAAAATTCAAAAACTTCTCACTATAATATATGCTGCTCATTTAACTGTGATCCTTGAAATTATCTACAACAAAGTCAAAATCAAATGAAATGTTCATTGCATAAAACTATTAATCCTACTTACAGGAAAATGATTAAATATGATTATTATACCAAACATGCTCTGGGCACAATTGACAAGACAACACTGCAGTGCAGAGACCACCGAACAATGGAACCATGTGTACGAAAGGCCTTCTGATAAGGCATGGAATAGGATCCTTACAGAACAGGGTCTATGGACAAGCCATACATGTGGCTCTCAATTCTCTGAAGGCCAAAACAGAAAGAGAAATACAATCAATTATGAACCTTTAATTGTCTACAAGGAGAGAAAAAAAAACAGTTCTTTAGGGAAAACAAATTCCCTCTTTGCCCTTCGCTCTAATTTCTCACCCAGTATAGGGGAATATGCTACAAGACAAAGATATTATGTCATGAAAGCCCATTTCTCAAAATTTTCCCAAAAGAAATTAAGCTGTACATCCAACTTACACCTCAGTGAGTGCCATCTTCATGAGGCTCGAGTAAGTGCAGCGTAGGCTAAAGCACTGCAGTCTGGTTTGATCTCAGTACAATATTATGCTATCAAGAAAAATGAACACGTTCCATTTTCTCCTAAATCACAATTGATCCCAAGGAGAACTTCTCCCAAGAAGACACCATTGCCTGCTGTGAATCTGGAACACAGGTGTACTGTGCAAAGTAAAGCATTTCAGTACTCTTAGCCACTTGCTTTTCTTATTTCGAAACTTGGTGTGCCTTTGTCAAGCGGAGAAACCAGCTTTTACAAAAAGCACAGCAGCACCGATAAAGGTGGAGCGCTTTATGCCACGGGTGAACTCTCCTAACCACAGTTTGGGCACCAATCAGGAGCAGCATTCCGGATTGAGCTCTAGTTTCATGTGCTCCTACTACATACACTTGGACAACTAAACAAGCCTCTCTCCAGGCCCTAGTCCCTCCTCTGGGAAATAGGAGTATATAACTTTCAAACTGTGTTCCATGGAGCTGCTTCAGCTAATGAGAGGGTATTTTTACTTTCATCTGCCCATGTATTCACTTCCATCCCCCAATAAAACCCATAAAAACTAGTGAGACATGTTGTACAAGACTGGTGTATTCCTTTCGATTTTCAGCAAGAACACAAAGAGAAAAATCAATGAAAAAATATACTCAAATCATCTCCATCCCATGCAGAATGAACAAGAGTTACACTCACAAAGCGTCATTTCTAATTCAGCCCTTTAGAACACAGAAGTCCAACACAGTCTCAACTACAGAAACATCCTTTACAGTAGAAGCCAAGCGCTCAAAAGATAGCTCAGGAAAGCTAGTATCCTCACTGTAGCAAACAGCAGCTAAGTAGAGGAGCAGGCTTCCCCCGCAGGGAGGGCTCACCTGGGTCTGCAGTCATAAGAGCGGCTCCTTCACAGGCCTCTCCTGTCCTCCCCTCCACCACCTGCTGGTCCATCATGGTGTCTCATCTAATACATCGTGCTGGAATCATGCTATCCTGTGACAAATTCCTACTTTAACAAATGTTCCTAAGAATGGAGCATATGATAACTACCTAAACATAAAACTAATAATAAATTTATTTTTTTATCTCATTTCAGTTTCAATACAACTAGTGACAGAAAGGGCTGAGTTAGGAAGAAATCCCACGTTACACAGGAAAACATGAGCCTCACTATAAAGCTTGCTCCAAACCAAAGAACAAGCTCTCTTTGCTTCTTGAACTTGTGACTCAGGATCCTACCCAGCAGTCACCAGACCTTCTCCTGTCTAGGCACTCTTCCTAGGTTCTCCCCATGTAGTAAACAATACTGATCCTGTGAGCATTTAAAGAAAATTAGACGCATGCCATCCTAGGAGGGGGTGAGCAGAAGATTTGTAAGAAAGTACAGCAAGGCAAGCAGGGGAGAGGGTAAAAGGAGGAGACAAGGAACCGGCTGGTACAGGAAATAAAGTGCGTCACAAGGTAAGGAAAACATGGAGAAACAGAGAGCAGCAGACACAGAACAGGTAGGTGGGTGAGAGTAGAAGAGATACACAAAATTCTCCAAGTTTTAGGTGTCTTAAATACTAGGAGTGCAGTGCCTGTACTTCATACTTAGTATCTGCAGCCTGTCAAGAAGTGATCTTTAAAATGCAATATTAGAGTTCATAAAACAATGGATAAAGTTAGCAATGACATTGACTAAATTACAAACTACTCAAATGTAAAAGTGACTAAAATCTAGAAAAGAACAAATGTTGAACAAAGTGTCCACACTTCAGGGGACAAAGCATAACAAATGTACAAACAATAGGGGAAAGGTTAATTCAGAGAAAATGGGAGAAAACGGTAAAATTTAATCAATGCCACAGTTAAAAGCAACTATTGAAAATATAGGCAAGCAAAGCTTTAACAAACTTATTTGAGGGGTGTAGATTAATTTGAAGAGAGGGGAAAATGCCTTCAGAAATATATTTTAAAAGGGAGAGATAATTACAGCTCCAACAAAAATTTAAAAGATCATAAAAGAGTACTAAGAACCCCTTCATGCTGGGCGGTGGTGGCACACACCTTTAATCCCAGCACTCAGGTGGCAGAGGCAGGTGGATCTCTGTGAGTTCAAAGCCAGCCTAGTGTACAAGACAGACCACAAAGCTACAGAGAAACCCTGTCTTGAAAAACAAAAACAAAAAACAAAACAAACAAACAAAAAAAGAACCCCTTCATGACAATAAATTCCAAAACTTCAATGGAAAGGGGACGTTCCTAGAAATATATAACTTGCCAAAGATAACCCAAAAAGAAATAGAAAACCAAAGTAGTCCTATAATTATTTAATATACTTAAATAGCAGTTCACAAAACTTACAAAGATAGCTTTGTTAGAAACTTTCTACTAAACTTCAAAGACTAGATCATTTCAAATTTACACAAGTTCTAGGGAACAACAGAAGAGTAAATTTACTACCAAACTGATTTTATGAGATCAGAATAATCTTCACAGAAAAACCTGACAGACAGTAAAAAAAAAAGTATAGGCCATTCTCATTTATAAAAAAAAGCCAAATTCTGAAGATTAGCATTTTTCCTGATTTGGAAAAAATACAAGAATGAAATATGAACATTATTAATATGGTAAGCAGTATTTATTAACTATTTCTTGGGTCAATTTGTAGAAGTTACAATTGCTTTTTTTAAATCATAGAATGTGGAGTCACCATTTCAGCTCTATCCAGCACTGGCCTGGAAGTCCTGGCCAAGAAATAAAGAACAGAACACAACTGCTGTTCTTTGCAGATCACAGACTCCCAGAAATAGTCACAGTCTACGGTTATAATTTCTACTCCCTTGCTCTCTTCCATCACTCACTCCTCTACCAGCTGTAGTCTGGCCACTTCCCAAGTGTAAACCAGTACTGCACATACCTGCACTTCCAGGCAGGCCTAGCCCCCTGGCCTCATCAGCAGCTCTCCTGTACTTTTGATTTTTCTTGGTTTTCCTGCTCTCTCTCTCTCTCTCTCTTTACAATTGTCCTCCCCGTGCCAATTTTCATTCCTGTGATTTCATAATTTTCTAAGCTTTATGCCTGTGTGGTATTACTCGCTTTTTGGGCTATGATCACAAAGGATGTTTAGGTGACTTGCAGTAGCACCAGTAATTCCCAAGCTTTTCTAGGACAAGTAAGGGTGTATCAACATACCAGGCACTAACTCACCTCCCCACCTTCCTATTCCCTACCTGTCCAGTAATTCACACCAGGAAGATAGGAGTCAGCCATGGCTCCGCCTTCCCCTTCATTCCTCACATTCAATCCAGCTCAATTTATACTTAGAAACCTCTCACTGCTCTGTAACTTCTTTTCCTTAAGTCAAACTTGATTCAGCTCTACTATTTCTCGAGACCCTGGACCTGGTTGTCCTGATTTGGGGCCTATCTTCTAATCCTTCTAAAGAACAGATCTGATCAAATCTCTGTCTTGATTAAAATCTTTTGGTGACATTAACTGCTCAGCATAGGTTTAAAACTCTTTAAACATACTCCTCAAAGTCCTTAGAAAAAGACATCCAAGCTTGCCCTCCCAACTCTGTTCCAGCCTTCACAGTCTGTCTGCTAACATTCACCCCTTTTGGCTGTTTTTGACTTGTTGCTTCTGTAAAAAAATCTCCAGCCAAAGGCTCCTGCAGGACTCTCTCCGGAATACTGAGAAGACAAGCATGAACCCCTATACTATTAAGAACTTGTTATTTTGCCGGGCGGTGGCAACACACACCTTTATTGTCTGCACTTGGGAGGCAGAGGCAGGTGGATCTCTGTGAGTTCGAGGCCAGTCTGTCTGGTCTACAAATGCTAGTTCCAGGACAGGTTCCAAAGCTATGAAGAAACCCTGTCTTGAAAAACTACCAAAAAAAAGAAAGAAAGAAAGAAAAAGAAAAAAATGAGAGAGAGAGAGAGAGAGGAGGGAGGGAGGGAGAAAGAAAGGATTATATGGGTCATTTTTACCACCAGTGATACTCTTGAAAATTAATCTATAAAAGGCTCCTAAAGAAGAGGACTAGAATCCAGCAACTATATTCATAAGGACCCAAATTCCTTTAAAAACTCCAGTCATGGCAAAAGTAACACAGAGATGTAAGCCAAGGTAGCTGCCTGGTCGTTACATTCAGATTAAACACTTACCAGACCCAAGCTGAACCAGCTTGCCAAGTCATGGGTTCCAGTGCTAATCAAACACTACACAAGAAGCTTCATTCTGTGGACTGCAGAGTTTATACTTAGCCCCCATTCTCTACCCAACACTTGGTCCACCAACACGGATTGCAAGCATTTTTTCTTTCACACTGCTTTCTGCCAAGCAATGCTCGCCTTCAAAGCCAAATGCCTTCCTTGAACCTAATTAAAACGAAGAAACTTTTAATAGCTTCAATAACTCTAAAGAGCTGTACTTGCTCTACCCTCCCATTTTTCTCCTGACAATCTCCCTCCAAACACAGGAAAATCCAGCTCCTCTGAACGCTAGGAGTGAGGTGCTGGCCGGCTTAATCTACAAAGGCAGTGTGACCAAAACATTTGAAAATGAAAGCCCCCCCATACACACTCAATCCTCAAATCCACTTCCCTGCCAGTTCCCAGAATTTCAGCGAGCTCTGAAACTGCGCTGGTTAAGTTCAGGTCAATGTCAACCAGAGAAGAGACAAGAAAAAAAATCACTAACTTGGAAGGTTATTTAGGACAATTGTCTTTCACTGCCTTACTCCTCCCACTCCAGCTTGCTTGACCCAATACTAATATTTAAATGAAACAACAGCCAAGGGCTGTTCCCTGGGGGCTCTTCTAGGAACCCAAGGCACACACAGAGGGCAGAATGCCCCCACCCCCCACGCCCCGGGCAAAAAGGGGACACTGGGTCTCCTAGCTTTATCACCCCTCCCCGTGCAGTCACAGGTCCACTGGGCTCCACACAAACCCGTCCAACTATTCTTGGATCAACTAACATCCCTGGATCACATCTGGCGGCTCCCCTCTTCCTCGCCCAGTACCCGACCACCCCAGCCCCCACCCACCAGAGCTGCCAGGGAAGGGCTGAGCAAGCACGCAAACCCACCCACCTGGGCTGGGTCTTGAAGACCCAGGCTGGTGCTCTGCACCCCAGCTCCTCTTCAGCACAGATGTTTTCGGCCTCCTTTCCTCCCCTCCAGCCGATCTGATCGGTGAGGCGCGACCCAGGGCAGTACCACAAGGTCTCCCTAAGTCACCTCTGCGGCCCGCCCCTGGTCGGACAGCAGCGCCCGCCTTCCCGGCGGTGGTGGAGGTCGGGCAGAGGCGCGGCCAGTCGCCCAGAACTCTGCTGCTTGGCCACAGAAGTCGGCTCTGCCCCTCGCCCTGGCCGCTGGGCTCGGCCTCAGACCCGCCCTCCAGGGCTCACCCGCCCGCCCGTAGAGTCCCAGCCAGTAGAGCCAAGTGAACGAGCAAACGAGCGGGCTGGCGGGCGGCGTGGCCTGCAGCCTGCAGTGTGCAACGGGCGGTTCCCTTCTGTGGTCTCAGTTCCTCCTCCCTTTCACTGGTGTGGCGGCTCCGGGAAGCTCAGGTAGGGACTGCCGCCTGGGAGAGCCTGCCTGCAGCCTCCAAGTCGCCGAGATTCTCCAAGGAGAAGTAAGGGAACCGTTCCTGGCGTGCAGCGCCAGCAGTGCACAGAGGATCCTGCAAGGTCCTAGAGTGGCCTTGTGATCAAGCCCTCTCCTTGACAACTTTTAAACGGCCAGCACGCTGCTGCTGAGCAAACACAGGAAGGCAGAAGGGAATGCTCTTCTTGCAGTCTTGGCTTCTGCAGGACTCACTATCCCTAAAACAGCGCTTGTGTGCATACTTTACTGTACACACCCCAGTGGGTATGAAATGGAGCACAGGAAAGAGCCAAACACTGCCCTGCTGACTGAAACCTCTTAGAGATGGCTTCTCATTCTGACCAGCTTTGAAGGACGGACAAGGACTGCTGGGGCAGGCAATCCCCCAGATAGATAGAAACACACTTCTGACACTCTAATGAGACTTCTGGGTAACTATGAGACTCCAGTGGAGAAACAAAACGAAACAAACTTCTAAAATATACACACCTGTCCTCCACTTCAGAGAGTACTTTACTGAGCCGGGCAGTGATAAACAGAGTTGGTATTTATTTAACAAGTCACAGAGTACCTCGTGTTCCTTTAGATCAGTGGCGAGTCTATTTGCAGGGCACACACAGCTCACTCAGAAAACTCGGAATCCATGTCTGGAAAGTGTCACAGTGTCTTTGAAAATTCTAGACTGATAACTAAGCACTCTTGTACTTAGAAAAGCCACACTTGGCAATGAAGGGGAGGCCCTGGCTACAAGAATCTTTCCCTTCGGTCTTAAAGATCTGGAAAAAGACTTCAGTTTACAGCAGAGGTCCTCAACCGAGCAGGGAAACAACAAAAGCTACTTTGTTACAGAAGACAGTCTACAAGGCCCCTGAAATGGGGGAGGGGTACTGCACTGATCACGTGAGCCTGCCTTCCTGTATCTCAGATCTGGAAGTGGAATTCCCAAACAGGTAATAATTTGCTTGAAGCTGAAGCCACAGAGTTTAGGTACAGATTGATGCCCCAGAAGCTATGTTCTTTCTTTTGTACAGTCATTGTTCATTCACTCGGATATCTATTAACATCCACCACATGCCAAGCCCTGTGCTACAGGTCTAATGAAGAAAGCTGTGTCCTTAAAAAGCCCTCATGTGATGTGTATAGTGAAGTAACGTGGTAACAAGAAGTTCTGGAGCGGGGCACCTCCTAACCTGGCTTTGAAGGGTGGAGACGGATTAAGAAGTGCTAGTCATCCTTACAGCTATCTTGGGAACCTTACCAAAGCAGCCATGGAGACTGTATGGAGAAAGGGAAATGGGGATGTGAGACGGATGGAATTTAGTCAAAACTGGGAATGAAGAAGGGTCAACTAGAGACACTTCCCATGGTCTTGACTTCAGTGGTAATTCTATGAATTGAACAGAGAATTCAGTTTTAGACATACCGATCTCAAAATACCTCTTACAGAAACATACCAAGTATTCCAAAAGGCAGCTGGCACACTGATTTGGAGCATAGTTGTGTATTTCTAGAGAAAAGAGTGGGTACTACCGATCACCCAGGAAGGATGCTATAGAAAGACCACCCACATAACTACTAATATTGAAGGCACAAGCAGGTGAAGTAATGCTTTAGAAGGTGAATAAGCCATAAAGGACAAAGAAGCCAAAAAAGACAGGTACCTTGGAGGCCACAGAGTATTCAAAAAAGCAGTAAGTAGCCAAATGTCAAGTCCTTCAGAAAGCAAGCAAGATAATTTAAGTGTCCCCTCACCAGGTTCAGTGGCACACAATCTGTGATCCCAGCACTAGGGAGGCCGAGGCAGAGGGTAAGGAGTTCATGGTTATCCCTGGCCACTTAGTGAGTTTGAGACCAGACTGGACTTCTCAAACAGCAACAACAAGCACATCCTCTCATTTCACAAGGAGACACTGCTAAGAATGACTTCTGTGAAGCAGTGGAATGAAGAACAGGAAAGTAGCATGTTTTCAGGAATGAAACTGGAAAGGATGTATAGCGACAATAAAGGCTATAAATATGAGAAAGACGCTTCCAGCAAAAGAAAGAAAGGGAGCACATGCAGACACACTGGGGTGACACTGTGGTATGGACTCATGGAATGTCCACTGACATGGGTGGGGCAGCTGAAGAAGCTGTCATCAATATCAGTAAACAAGATCAGAGGGACACAAAATGACTGAAGCCCTGACTGAAGCACAGGAAGTTAGATGAACATCAGAGGTCATGCTTTGGAGGGTGGCAACCCCACACAATCACATGATTTCAAAGGTATGAGTGTTCTATCCAGAGGGCAGCAAAGACTGGACACCTTTTAGATGGTCCAGTCTGGTATCTGGATCTTTCCATTACACCATCATCACCCAGTCATACATCTGGGTCACCTATCCTCAGGAGCAAGAGGCCTAACATGAAAGTATATGATGTTTATACGCGAGCTTCTAGCAACCTCAGTCAGACAGGCAGGCTCCTGACTTGGAAAAACTGGTTTGACTAAGCACACGGGAGCATAATACCAGAGCAAGTGGGATGCCAATGACAGCTCCCATGTATCATTGTACCACTCCCAGGACCACACTCTGGTGAGAAAAACTATAAAGATAATAACTTATGAAACAAATTTCTAGTTTTTTGATATTTTCAGACTAGGTTAAAGGGGGAAAAACAAACAAAAACCACAGCATTACTATTTTCATGTGTTCTTGTAGCTTTCCATCTTAAAGACCAACAGACATGGTTAGGGTAATACTTCAGTCAGTGAAGTGCTTGACTTGCATGCTCCAAGAGAACTTGAGTTTGAGCCCAGAACCCGAGTAGAAAAGCTGGGCATGAGGGCTCACACTTGTAATCCTAGAGGGCACAGGAGACAGGTGGATCCCTAGGGCTTGCCAGCTAGCCTACCCTACTTGGCAAATTCCAGGCCAGTGATGGCCTTGTTCAAAAAACAAGTTGGGCAGTGTTAGAGGAACAACAGTCAATGTTCCACTCCCACTTTCACATGCCCCATCACCGGGCACATGCAGCTTCACACACACCAAAATTTTCAGCTTATTTTATAATAATTTTCTCAACTAGTTAGTGTTTTTTTTAAAATAAAATCTGCCTGCAATAATAGTTATCTACAGGTAATAATGAACTCTCACTCTCCAGTTATGTAGGTCATATGCGAGCATGTCCCCAAAGCAAAAACATGCACAAAATAAGCAGAAGGCACAAGACTCATGCACGAAGGTCCACAAACACTGAAACTGCCTTAGTTCCCACATCAAGCCAGCTTACTTGATCATAGATGTGATTTTACCAAGTCTGGTACTCTGCTTTCCGATGAATAAACAGTGTTAGGCCAAGTAAATCAAAAGGGGTCCGTATTTGCTGCTAGATGCAAGTACTTACTTGTTATACAATCCAAGGAACATATAAGAATTTGAAGGCAAGATTAAGACTGCTCTCCTAGAACAATCCTGGGAATACTTTCTTAAAAGTATCAAGGCACAAAGTAATGACTAACATGCAAAGAGACAATCCCGACACCTGAAAATATAATATTGTTTTAATATTTACATTCTAAAATCAGTGTGGGAGCTCGGAGTGTGGCAGAATATAGAATGTTTGCCTAGCATGCACAAGGCCCTGGGTTCCAACCTAACACTGTAAAAAACAACAATCAAAGTAATGGAACATCTTTAAAATTGTGTTGCCAGGGGCTAAGTCATTCACAGCATCCCTGTGTGGTGCAGGACAATTGTCGATATTCTGTCAATTATGTTTTAAATAAATGCTGATTGGCCAGTAGCCAGACAGGAAGTATAGGCAAAACAACCAGACAGGAAGTAGAGGCAGGTCAATGAAAACAGGAGAATTCTGGGAAGAGGGAAGCTCCCTCTGCAGTCCTGTCCAGACACAGAAGAAGCAAGATGTGACTACGCCGCTGGAAAAGGTACTGAACCATTTCATGTGGCTAACACAGATAAGAATGGGCTAATGTAAGATATAAGAGTTAATAAGAAGCCTGAGCTAATGGGCCAATCAGTTAATGTAGACATCTGTGTGATTTCTTTGCGACTTAATGATTGTGGGAACCGGGCAGGACAGAAAACTCAGACAACACCTGTGTGTTCTGAAGCAGCTACAAAACAGGGGTTTGGCCATGAGGCCTTTCTTTAGTCTCCAAAACTATCACATGTGTTTGCAGCTGGTCACCACATCTACCAGCAGGATGTATTAAAAAAATGATTAAGCAGCAGAGCCAGGAATGAGACATAAGTCTGTATGACTTCAAAGTTTATGATTGCTCTACTAATAAAACTTCAGATAGTAGAAATGCAATTTATAAAGACATTACAGAACACAATTATGCCACTCTGATCTCGTTTAGGCTACTCAATCCCTATGCTGTGATTCTACTGAATTTGAAAAACAAACTTCAAGTTTGACATAGTGGTTCCTGCCTGTAACCCCATCACTCTGGAAGCATTTAGAGTTCAAGGTCAGCTGTGGCTGTGTATTGGAAACTTGTCATAGGATGACAACAACGACAACGATAAAGGAAGAAAGAAACCTTCATAGGCACAACTTATCATTTACTTTTCATTTCTCCAAAAGAAATTCAGGCATTTTACTGAGAGATGGTCTTCCACAATATTTCTGAATATTACCTTAAAGTACACAGAAGTCTGAAATATTAAATACCAGTTACTAAGTGAGAAGCTGCCTATGCTGTATGTCATAGTCCCTGTGTGCCTATGCTCCTGGAGGCATCTGATCCTGAATTATTTAGACATTTTATTTTACAGAAACCCATCATATATTTGGTTAAAGACTGAAAGTGAAACCAGCCCCCTATACTTTCAGCCAAGGGCTCCTGACAACTCCGTGTGTCTCCTTTACATCAGAAAGTGCAGGGACACTGTTACACACTGCTACTGACATGCAAGCAACGAGAATGGGAACACACGGAATCACCCCAAGAATAGGGAAATCAATTTTTTTCTTTTCTTGTAGGGGGATTGGTGAACAGTTTCACTATGTAGCCCAGAGTGTTCTCAAACTCAGTATGTGGTCTGGGCTATCTTTGAACTCATGGTGATTCTCCTGCCTTCGCCCAAGTGCTAAGATTACAGGTGTGTGCCACACCACACTCAGCATTCAAATAAAGTTTCCTTAGATAATATTGCTTTTTCTCAAAGCAAGACAAATAAAATATTAACGACCCAGTGATGTGGGAATTCCCTCTGAGTGGTGGGATTACCATTAATAAAGAAACTGCTTTGGACCTCTAGCAAGGCAGAACTTAGGTAGGCAGGGAAAGCTAGGCTGAATGCTGGGAGAAAGAAGGGCGGAGTCAGAGAGAAGCCTGGAGCCGCCGGAGACAGCCACTGGAAACTTTACCAGGTAAGCCCCAGCCATGTGGCAATATACAGATTAATAGAAATGGGTTAAATTAATATTAAGAGTTAGCCAATAAGAAGCTAGAGCTAACGGGCCAAGCAGTGATTTAATTA